>OU015498.1:55911552-55949052 GCA_907164885.2 Dolomedes plantarius
ATAGGTGCATAGATTATGATGTCTCGAATGCTCACAATTTATCACAATTAATGACTTTTCAAGGGCGACTCGTTGCTACGTATGAATGTGTATTATATTTTCCTTGCATGTTTAAGAACATAATGATCTTCTTATAATTAAAATCTAAACCAAACAAATTATTTTATGTAAATGACTTTGTGATTTTTTTATATAATTGTATATGAATTATAACCTTAAAGTGAATTAATTTTTTAGAAACGCTTAGTTGGACTTAGTTTTATACGTAATGTTTTCAAAACACATTTATTTTTATCGCCCACAGACGTGATAAACTTCTGTAACTGCTGGAACTGCTTATTAAATTCTCTCTTAAGATAAATAGATATATATGTGTTTGCATTGATTATTCATTTGCATTTTAATTTTCGATTTACACTTTCTATAATGTTATTTTTTAATTGCTAATGAATTATCAAATTATAAATATAAATTTATAAATAAGTATTTTTTTCTTATATTTTCGACATCGAATTTAGTTTGATGGAGATTTAGTTTGATGGAGACCAAGTACAGGTTCATTAGCCAAGCAGAACCTTCCGTAAATACACTTTATAAAAGCATTATATGCTTATCATTGACGTTTTACTTCAAAAATCGTTTCATTTTTTCACTGTCACTGGTTTGAAACTAATTCTGTACCTCTTTCTTCATTTGTTAGCTGCACTACCATAAAATCTGTAGTGCTGCCACCTATCGCCAGAATATGTTACAATGTTTTTGTTTTTTCTCCTTCTCTCGGTTATGAAATCCGGCGTTACTGACAATATGCATGGCTAAAACTTAGTCAGCCACATCCTGTAATTTGTCAAAAAAAGTTTCACAGTTGTCAGAAAAGATTATTTAGGGAAATATGGACACAATTAAACTGTTAATAACAGGCTTTTGGGATTTTTTTTTTTCCTGCACGTCGTTTAATATATTCTTATTCATGAAGTCAACTTTTATAGCAGATTTCACAGTGCATTTTAAGAACTCGCGCGTGTAACTTATTCTGTACTGAATATGGAAAAAAAGAGCTGTAAACTAATTTAAAAATTGCAATATTTCAAGTTAATCTGCTTAGGCGGTAACATATAGAAATCTCTGTTTAGTGCCTGACTGCAAAATTATATGGATTTCGAGAATTACGTTACATAAAGGACAATATCAGGTGTTACATTAATAAAATAGATTAAAAAGAATATTACAGTAAATAAATTAATCGTGTATAATTACAAACATAATTTGAATTATGACTACATTCAGAACTTAGTTATACAAATAAGTCATTAAAAATCCAAAATACTAGTTTTACTAGAAGTGCAATTTTAATTATTTGCATAAGTTTTTTTATTGGTATTATTTTTGATAAGAATACATGAATATAATGGAAAATTAGAAGGTTTTTTTAACAGATTATTTAATTTTTTAGAAAATTTCTTGTTAGATCTTTTTAATTTTAATACGAATATATGAATATAATGCGAAATTAGAAGTTCTTATACGGACAGGTTATTCAGTTTTTTGAAAATTTCTTTTTCAGTTTCTATATTTTATGTAAACTTTGTTTTCCTCTCTCTTTTATGATCTTTGAGTCATTCGACCTTTAGACACCCAGCCTTAAATTTTATTAGGGTCACTTAGCGACATGCAGATTTCTTCAGTTTTGTCTTGCGGTTTGTCCAATTACGAAAGTGATGACTTAAAAGGAATGAAATTTAGACTACACGCGTCTTTGAAAATACTGCAAGGCAGTCAGTCCTTGTCACACGCGCACGCACTCGAATCTGGACACTTAAGATTAGCTGAAATTGAGTTGCTGGGAATAGAATTTTTCAAACGATAAATACTCGGCGTTGACCAGCTGGTTGTTGTGTTGACCAGGTGGTTGACCCGGCGTTTGCCTCCAGTAATCTAGAGATCGAAACCCAGGATCATCACTGAAAAAGGTTATAGTTGAATTTTAAATACAGTTGAACCCCGTTATAACGAACCTCAACGGACCAAAGGTTTTGTTCGCTTTATCCGGTAGTTCGCTGAATCCGAATCGTTAAGAAAAACGCTAGAATTTACAAAATGTTTAACTCATTAATTGCAATGTGTATTCAATAATGATGTATTAAAAAATGATAAAAATCTATTAAAAATTATCATTAATGTAGTAAGTCGACTAAAATCGATTACATTAAACTGACATAATACTAATTAAATCACGTACAATAGGAAAACTACAGAACGAAAATTTTCGTTCGTTATATCCGTGAATTCGTTATATACCGGGTTCGCTATAACGGAGGTTCGACTGTATTAAGAAGGAACTTAAAGAGAAAAAAAGGAAGAAAGCAGTATATATATATATATATATATATATATATATATATAAGAATAAGATGAAAGAGAAAACCAGTAATAGCTCTAAAGCTACTTGCAGCCAGGAACAAATAACATGAAAAGAAAAGTATGAATAAGGTTTATATATATATATATATATATATATATATATATATATATATATATATATATATATATATATATATATATATATATATATATATATATATATATAAATTATCGTGACATGCGATTATGAATAAGGGGAAAATAATACGAGTATCATCCAAATTCTGTGATTTTTGCCCACGAAGTCGCTTGTCTATCATTAGCTGTAATATCCCCAAAATAAAGTTTTAGAAATGGAGATAAACTGTGGAGCAAAAGTCATCCTTTTTAAGCCATTATTTTTTGGCGAAAAAAAGGGTTCATTATTTCAAAAAAACAATTTAAAATCTCATGAATCCCAGTCTACATTCAGTAACAACTATAAAGGCATATCTTTCTGCCTCCCATTTTATGAAGATAATTTTGTTCGAAACGTTCCCCTTTTTAATCTATTTCTGAGACATGGAAGATAACCTTCAAAAAATAAAAAAAAAAAAGGTCACCTATACGGACCCTCCGCATTCGACTTTTAATCACCACCATAAAGACTGTTCTTTGATGTAATGCAGCTTCTGGTATTGCTATTTACTGCAATTTTATTCAAATCCACGACCGTGTAATGAGCTACTTGCCTGAATAAAAAACGGAACGGACTTTATAATCATTTTCTACTCGATATCAAACCTGTTTTCTAGATAAGCAGAATTCCGCGAAACGGAAATTATTTCTGGAAGTGGTGATCATGAAACGCATTCTAAAGCCAGAGAAGTTCGCGTATATTTAGCATGGCTTACTATAACTGCAAGTTTTGAAATTCGAGATAGAAATTAAATGTCTTACCCATTTTACAGGCTGATTATATTCTGAAAATTGTTTTGATTCCCAGTATTATGCAGTAAGAGAAAACGTCTTGTGTTCTTGAAATTTGTCTCCTTAATAGTTTAGGGTTATTATAGCTGCTGTGTAAAAATCATATTGGATTCGCTCGCCTCGATGTTAACCTATGAAGAAAATTTGTCCAAGGATTGCCGAGTTGGATAAAAAGATAGTTTCTCTCTATTCTAAAAAAAAGTAACTCCTGCTGCCTCTGTCAAAAGCTTGTCACGCTATCTCCTCCGAAAACGCTGGGGGTATGGGGTCGAAAGAGATACCAATGGATGCAGAAAAATGGGGGGACCAAAGTAAGACATGTCTCATCTTCGTCGAACTTTAAGTTTTTTTTATTTATTTTATGTTTTGTGGGAAAATATTGACTTTTTCATCTTCAGATTACGATAACTCGCCAAAAAATGATCGCAGAATTTTGATCTTTTTACAATCTAAGACTACAGACATTTCTCTTTCAAACTAGACCTCATTTGTTTAAAAATATTTTAAAACAGACTAATCATGAATGAGATGAACTGTTAAAAACTTGCTGTAAATATGTCCCCAACTGAAATGCCCGACTGTACATTCCAAAATTAATTTTTCAATATGTTTTCCCGTACACGTTCTGTGTCGTTAAACAGCATCAGAATCTATTATGTTAGTGTAGTTCAAAGTACCAGTCATGCGTACACAGAACAGGTGGCTATTTATCTATTACGCCTTATTAAAAGGCTAAAATCTCCTAGTTCAGAGGCTAATCTGTTTAAAATACCTGCCCCATTTACTAAATTTTCCCATTTACTAATATATCGCCATAAAGATTTAACGGTGATAAATTATTAATGAAAAAATTAATGTACGCAAAGAATGTATGCTTCAGAGCACTGTCATTACGCTACAGAAACATTGAGATTTAATTTCCAATAAATCCCCATGTTTCTGAAAGCAAAATCCTCGAGCAATTTTTGCTTTCCGGATATGGGTGCATTTTATACCCTCTCTATATACCCGCCATTGAATTATTTATAACACTCGATAAAAATACCAGTAGATCATTACTCTTCATTAACGCACATTATTAATAAGCGATAAAATGTGCGAAATTAATGACCCGGCTATGGCAGTGCGCTATAAATAAATATCATTTGTTTGGGGATGGAACCGCAATGCTTAAGAAGTCAATAGACAAGGCACACGGGGGACGGAGTTAATTGTTTCTCGTTTAACGCAAATTGTTGCTCAAAGAACTCTTTGTAACGCCTCGGAAATCGAATATTGCTCCGTAATCGGATCTGTCATTCAAAAGAGATCCACATACAGCGTCTTCTTCTCTGAAGAAAGGAAAGTTGTTTGTAGTGGAAGTTGGAAGTTTGTCGTTAAAGCCCGCGTATTGATTAGAGAAAAACAAAAACAGTGTAAATTAATTAGTATGTTAGAATGAGGACTGTCTTTTATGAAATTTTTATTTGTATAAAATTAGAAATTACTCTTTTGTGTGGGAAGGTTAAGTGATTATAATTAATATAAACTAGTTGATACCCGTCAAAACATGATGGCTAGATAGTAAATAAATATACTAATACACAAATTATACTCAACACATCATTGCCAAATGTTGAACATCATAATAATGCGCAGAAACAAATTAATGTGTTTAAGCGACCTCGTGCTTAGTGAGAATCTAAAGCCAGATTTTAAAAAGTCACTGAGCACGCGCAGAAAGCAATTTTTTAACTAAATTATCACTCATTAAACAGCACGAAATAAACAATTTCCATGAGGTTTAATCTTATATTTCACAACCATAATTATCATAAAAATAAAAATGGTAGAGTGAGATCTAGAGAGACTATCATTAAAACATGTCAATGAGCATGCGCAGAAACGGTGAGTTTCTAAACACAGATTGAAACATACCACTGAGCATGCGCAGAAATCAATTTTTCATTCTAAATTATCGCTCATTAATAGCAATTGCAGTTACAAAAACCAAATTTGACAAATCTACAGATTACGATCTTTCGTTTAAGACCAAAATGAAGTAAATGGATGCAGTCGTTTTCTCTCACGGACTGCCCAAAAAGTCGGCTTTGCAACTTAAATATATAGATATGCATGTATATGTTTACGCACGCAGGGGGAAAAATTAGGGTGTGGTGAAATTTAAGAGGATAAACAAATTAGCTGTCCTTTGTTATGCCGCTCTGCGTTGTAAATATTCTAGTCAAAGTCTTCCTTGTGTAGCGTACCGAGTAAAAACTTGGTATTCTCAAATCCTCATTCCGCACGCCGTTCTCGTTAATATTTTGTTTCTCTCATCAAATTCTCTCATTGGGTTGAATCAAACCAACCACCTCCACACATCTCTCTATTCTAAAAAAAAGTAACTCCGCTGTCAAAAGCTTTTCAGGCTATCTCCTCCGAAACCGCTGGGGGTATGGGGTCGAGAGCAATACCAATGGATGTAGGAAAATGGGGGACCAAAGTAAGACATGTCTCATCTTCGTCGGACTCTAAGTTTTTTTTTTCTATTTTATGTTTTATGGGAAAATATTGATTTTTCATCTTCAGATTATGATAACTCGCCTAAAAATGATCGTAGAATTTTGATCTTTTTGCAGTCTAAGACTACAGACATTTCTCTTTCAAACTAGACCTCATTTGTTTAAAAATATTTTAAAACAGACTAATATTTTTAACAAAAAATGAAACACAATTTTTTAAGAAATATCTTCCCATATATGGATGTAACATCGATGCTTCTCGAGTTTTTATCTTACAAAGAAAATATTTACATCATCTTGAAGCTGGAAGCCTTCTTATTCATATAAACTTCATTTCAAGTCTCTATCTTAAAATTTTGATTTTTAATTGACTTTTAAAGCTGATAATTCAACAGTGATGAAAAGCCCTTCGCATAAGGGTGACAATAGTAAATAGATGGAAGCTGTTAAATTGCTCGAGAATCACCCCTATGTATCTCGCCATTAGCCCTAACAGAGGAGCGAGCCTAGGGGCGAAGCCCCTATTATCTAACAACTTAACTTGTAAAGGGATGACCCCGTCTTCACGCAATGACTATACGTGCACAAATTCTTAGAAATTTGAGATATAGTTTAAACCAAAGTTTACTGTTTCTCTACACAAGAATATATCTTAAAATGGATCATAAAAGTTCCTAAAAGAAGAAGAAATCATCTTTAAACTAATAAATAAATTACACTTGTGTTATTCAGCAGTCCTAGCCGGAGCTCACCTCACAAAACGTTCTAACTTTAAACTAGAATCCCTCATCAACGCAGTAGCTACCTTGAATTCAAGGCTCGAGGACGAACCGAACCTATGGCACGCGTGCCAGGGGTGGACACAAAAAAGAATTTTTCTGGCATTTGAATATATATATATGCTTATATATATATATGCTTGCTATACAGTGATTTCCGCTTATAAGAATCACGTTTGTTATTACTGTTTTTGATTCTTATAAGCGGTTGATTCTTATAACCGAAATTTAGGTTTTTGGGCAGGAACACACACACCTATATTAGATAATTTACCATAAAATACTCTTTAATTTACATTAACTATCTTTTATTAAAATTATTTTTTATAGTTTAAAAAAAACTTAATTTTTAGACCTATAAGTAGATACACATGATTATAGTAAGAGAAGAAAAAAATACAATATTTGTTACAAGTTACAACATACCTGCTTAACAGTTTTAACATTTCAACTACAGGAAGGGAGCAAGAAAAAGTTCTCTACGGTAGTTTGACGTAATGAAGTTTTCAGAAGGCTGTTTATACCTCTTTCAATACTTATAGTCTCAGACGAAGATTTACTCGGACAGGTAAAGTTGCCCCCGGGTCAAGCTAATAGGACAGTGTTGTGGTAAACGTTTAAGGGGAAACTATTATGTTATGTCTAATAAAGAAATGGGTAAATTTTACGACTATATTCCATCTCATCTTATCAATCTTTCTTAAAAAAAAAAAGAAAGAACTTCGTGCGTTTTGAGGGTTTAAGTGGCTTTTTTGGAAAAATGAAAGGAAAGCGAAGAGTGTAAACTGCTTCTTAAAACCGGTGGATTGATTCTTTAAAGCGAAATTTTTAACATGGAAATAATTCATTTGTTTTTGTTTTCGCGATATTGATTCTTATAAACGGTTGATTCTTATAACCAGTGATCACTATAAGCGGTGGTTACTGTATATATATATATATAGGAATATATATATATATATATATGCTTGCTGTTTCTCCTCTACAAAGTACAGTAATTTTTTTTTATACTGTGTAAAATGTCACTTTAAATGACGGTCAACGATTACTACCAAATTTGAATATTAAAGAAGAATGCATTATATACATGATTTAAAATGACATTTTAAAATCACATAAGACAGTAATAAAAAAAAAGTAAAAATCTATTTATTAAACACTCACCGTCCCAGACCCATTTTGAAATTCTGGCACAGGCCAACTGCGTCCCATCTCTTCAAAATATCCATCGCATCTACTAAAACTCATACAATCTATAAGTAATAAATAAAGTATTAAAATACCAATCATCCCTAATATTTTTACAGAGGGTTATCAAGGGTAAGTCGGAGGATAGCTCCCATGTCCTTGAAGAATCTGACCGCTCGTGTAGTAGGGAGTTCCCAAGAGAGAAATCTTTAAGTAATATACAAAAATCAAAAAGGAAATGTATTAATTAAAAGGGGCGATTTACATGGAGCGGTTTATTAGACGAGACATTTTTCCATAATATATATATATATATATATATATATATATTTAATACACTCGAACCCCGTTATATAATGAACTCACGGATATAACGGACGAAAATTTTGGTCCCGCCATTTTCATATTGTACGTAATTAGTATTGTGTTAGTTTAATGTAGTCGATTTAATTCATTAATGATTATTTTAATGGTTTTTATCATTTTTTAATACATCATTATTGAATACACATTGCAACTAATGAGTTATACATTTTGCGAACTCTAGCATTTTTCTTAACGGTTCCGATATAGCGAACCACCGGATAACAAAATCTTTGGTCCCTTGAAGTTCGTTATATAACGGGGTTTGACTGTATGTGTGTATATATATATATATATATATATATATATATATATATATATATATATATATATATATATATATATATATATATATATATATATATATATATATATATATAGAGAGAGAGAGAGAGAGATTGTATAAGAGCGACATCTTGTGAATATGGCTTTTACGTTTTGTTGAGTTTTACCTCGCGTATCTGTTTTCGCACTTAGGAGTGGACCTACCGGTAGAAGTGTTATTCAAATTAACGAAACGCATAAAAAACTTCAGGTCCCGGCGAGGCTGGGCATTATTAATCTCTTTTGTTTTGAAACAACGATCGCTTTCTTATCAATCGTCCCGAGGGAACAAACGAAATGGACATGCATATCCCGGCGTACATCTGCCTCCTCATTCCTTCTCAATTAACGATCGCTTTTGTTTTGTTTTTGTTTTTTGATACCCCTCTGTATCATGCGAAGTGTAACCGCTTGCAAACTCGTTCCAAACAGGCCTCCGCGTATAATGCAACTTCACCTTTTTGTTTCCGGGCGCCAAAGGTTTTTTTGCTTTCATTGGATACACGGTCGAATGAACGGCGACAGGCGGGCGCCTCCATGTTTAAAAAAAAAAAAAAAAGAAAAGTAAAATAGACAGAGCCCAGTTTGAGAGAAAATCTCGACTTCTCGAGACAAAAGCGATGTTTCGTGTTCGATTTTTTATCGAATGGATTCCTGCGAATGTTGTACATCGTAAAGCAGTTGCGATGCGGGGGGAAAAAGTGCAGTGAACCATTTTTTTTTTTCTCTGTGTGACAGAGGACGGATTGTAAGAGCTGAGGACCCGTGAGAAAAGTGGGAAGTGATTCATATATTTTCAAGTTCCTATTGTTCTATTGAGGGGGGTAATTTTTATTTTTTTTTCTATTACCCCTCGCAGTTAACGCAAGGCGCTATGGGCAAGGCCGCTGACATCGGGGCTCTGAACTTTAAGGAGAACCTCGTCGGTTTTAAACAGGGAATGCCTGTTGGGAATGAAAAAGGTTCGGGTTATCTACCTAGTTTTTACCAGGGTCGGCCCTATAGGAATTTTGTCGCCCCGTGCTGTAGCATATTTCGCACGGGGATTATTATGATCATCAGTTTTAAAAATTATACTGCACAATGAAGTTTTCTTACGTAAGAATTTGAACTTAAATCATCCTGAATTCAGGTTTCAATAGAGGAGGAATAAATTACTTTTTTTTTAGATTTATTTTTGTATAATTGAGGTCAATTTTACAATCCTCCCCCCCCCCCCCAAAAAAAAAAAAGAACAGAAAGAAAAAAAGCTTCACCATCGGTAGCGCCGTCCCTGATTTTTACCATCCAAGGTGCCTGATCTGTTTCATAGTATTTAGTATATATATATATATATATATATATATATATATATATATATATATATATATATATATATATATATATATAACAGTTCCGTAACTGACTGACTGACTGACTGGCAGATAACGCACATACCAAACCGTTCGACATAAAGGGCTGAAATTTTTCATGGCGATTCTACTTATAGTGTAGGGATGTCCTAAGAAAGATTTTTGAAAAATTCCTCTTAGATTTTTTAAAATTTTTAAGCTGTTTTGTAACTTTTACTAGGGTGATTATTATTTTAAGTTTGCATTTAAAATAATAATCTGAGGGTTATAAAATTTATATTGTTTATTATTTATTGTTTATTATTTATATCTGTTTTTTTTTTATTCGAGGATGCGAATGAACTGAAATTGCAGATAATGGTGAATACAAATCAATAAAAGTTTATTTGATTCCGACGATAACTTCAAATGTTTTCGAACTTTTTGCGGTGTCTAGTGTACTTCACGAAATGCCAAAAACAGCTCCTGTCACGCAAACTAGGATGTTCAAAATTTCTCCGTTTTTAATAAAGGGTCCACACGCATGCAGAACTGCAGAGAATTCTGCGGGGAAAACAGTTATTTATGGGGCAGGGAACGTCAACTGCAGCGCTCTCCGGCGATCCCTCCTCATGGTGCATATACATTGGTGCAGAGTTCTCTGCATGTGCCTTGGGGAATCCAGTGATTTATGTTCACTCTGTACTCTGTATATGCGTGGATCGCCTCCTCTGGCGGCCCGGATACATAGCATCAAAGAAAGGGCGGGGTTCAGCGGGTCAAATGGTGTCTAGCGGGGTCGGGGGAGACACCACATCAAAGAAACCTTGGGGGTGGTTCTAAATACCGTGACTAATGTTACCGTGACTAATGTGATGACAGGAGTCCGGGGTCTGCAGGCAGAGAACTCTGCACCAATGTATATGCACTATCAGCGCGGTCTTTTCACAGTTCATCAAAAAGACACGAGGGACCTTGGGGGGGGGGGGTTCTAAATGGGGGAATGTCTGGAAGACGCAAGCACGAATGACAACAACAGAGTCAACGGTTAGGTAGGGTTGATTAGTCACGGTCCTGACTAATGGACCCCAAAATGTGTCAAGAGGAGTCGGGGGGGGGGGTGCTTACTGCGTATGCGCTCTGTTTATATGTGGATGCACCACCAGATGTTAAAACGATGCCCATCGAAAACAGGGATCTTGATAAAAGAGGAAAAGGTCTTGAGTTCATTTTCAGATTGCAATTCTAAGGCATGTATAAAAGGCATGATTTAAAAGAACAAAACAAAAAAAGATTAAATTAAAACTTTTCTGAAATTCATATTAAATTTCATATATTTGGTAAATTTAAGTTCAATGCATACCATCATGATCCCATCATAAATATATGTTTTCTGTTTCCCTAGGTCGAGAGATTACGTGCTCTTGCACAACAACCCACTGCCGCGAGTCTGGGGTCCGCACCTGCAATACGACTGGCCTCTGCTTCAGCCAGTATCTGGACAGAAGAGACGGCTCCGATCCGCTGGTCCGGGGATGCATAGAAAGCCGGACACCCCTGCTCTGCGAGAACCGCAGGCCTGCCGTAGCCCAGCACAGGGGCTGGCCCGTGCTAATATGCTGCGACGAGAACATGTGCAATGCCAGAGTAGTACCCACGCTGCCGACGTCCACCGCAGAAACCTCGACAGGTAAATTATTAGATCTGATGACGTATTATCGAAATCCCGAGTTGTCTTGTTGTTGTTGTTATTTCTAATGCCCCCCCCCCCCCTGGCCGGAATTTATTACAGACCAGGTACATATAAGCTAGCGGGATGAGGGGGTGCGACTCCGGTTTTATAATGGCACTACAAAGGTCGGAGTCCGACCTAGCCAGGGACTACATTAATTTTAACCGAGCATCCCCAGGGGCGGCATCCGGGGGTTCGTACCCTCTCCCACCCTCTCTGACCTCGTTGAGGAACTTTCCGTCTACGGATTTGACGTGCTCATATCAGGCCTAGACACGGAGGTATTTAACCTTTTTCTTACGGGGTGGAATAGCATGTATCCCAAGAATACGGGCCCAAGAATGAATATATATATATATATATATAAGAAAAAGATGAAAGAGAAAACATATATATATGTATATATATATATATATATATATATATATATATATATATATATATATATATATATATATATATATATATATATATATATAAACACACAGGCATGTTGTTGTTGTTGTAGCTGATGCCCCTTGACCGACATGTAACATCAGGTCAAGTCCCGAAGGCTATGGGCGATGAAGGTGCGGCTCCGGTTTTTTAATAGCACCGCAAGGGTCGGAGTCCGACTTGGCTAAATGACCGGTCCCGTAATTTTGAACCGAGCCAAGTGACGAGACCGGAACACTTGACCCCGCACCTCCAGAGGTAAATTTGAGAACATGGAGGACATTGTAGCCACGCCCTATTTTACGTGTCCCAGCCACCATTAGTGAACACGGCGGTAGATTTGCAGCGACGAGCCTCGAACCAGGGACGTTCAAATCACTGGCCCGCTGCTCTTGCCAACCGGGCTACCGCGCCCCTCAGGCATGTATATATATACACATACATACAATCCGAGCAACCTCAGCACCAAAAGCCGAAGCGCTTCCAGTAGGCTCCCTCGAGCCATCCCGAGTTGTTTGCATTGTGAAAGTTTATTTATTTTATTGGATTGATCTGTTACATCGGTTTTCGTACGCTTGCCACAATTCTTACGTTAAGGTTAAAATTTAAATTATTAGCTTGATAAATTTAAAGATCTTTAGAAATCTCCAATAGATAAACGATAAAATGTTTGTTATAAAGGTTACAAAATACTATAAAAAAGTGATAAATTACTCACTATTAAGGAAATTTAATGATTCACTGTTTAGAGGTGATCACATTCTCTCCCTTATTGTAAAAAAGATGGCGAAGTACTCGACGTAAAAATTCGATAAATGACTCACTATTAAAAGATTAAACAATCAGTATGAAAAGCTGATAAAATGTTCTATCTGTAAAGAGACGTAATAGGCGATCTGAAAGATTATAATGTCTCATAATTATTATGAGATGGAACGCTTCCTTGTTCATTAAAGAATGCTTTTGATGACAGCAATTTTAGCTAATTTGACAACTTTCAAAGTATTTAGGCATTTTCTTATCATCTATTCCTTGTGTTAGAGCCGTAATACCTGGTTTTTGCCGTTTTTCTGAAATTCAAATTCCTTTCGTAAAGAAAGCATTTCTCTCTCAGCCAACACACGGTTGCAATGAAATTTAAAATGAACCCTCAACAAATTAAATGACAAATAACTTAAAACACCTTCAACTCGCTAACTCGTGTTTCCACTTAAGGCTGCTGTGTACTAACACTATTGTATTCTCTCACACCAATGTTAACCTTTGGTGAAAATGTGTCCAAGGATTGAAGACTTGGATTTAAATTTTTTTTTCTTTTAAATTGTACTCCGTAATAGAGATAAATTTTACGCCTTGGGGTATTTTTCTTTTTCTTTCTTTTTTTTTAAAAAGATGCAAATGATATTTTTAAATTTATACTATTCGAGGTTAAAATCTGGTATAGTGTGTTGTAAACGCTCATCAATTCCTTTGGTGAGAGAAATTTATAAAATGAATCCTGTTGCAAGGTGCAGAAAAGTTCAGGCTCTCTGAAAATACCATTTTTATCGGATTATCAGCATTTATGTAGCTGTAAATACTAGACACATTTTCTCCATATGTTGACATTGGGGTGAGTGAATTCAATAGGGTTAGTACACAGGGTAAGGCAAAATTCAATAGGGTAAAATTCAATAGTGTAAGACAAACAGAGCAGACTTAAGCTATGGCGAATTTTTCTATCGGCCTTTTACAACTCACAGATCCGCAAATGCATAATTTTTAATTCGGTTTTAACATGAAATTATACATTAAAGTTAAGATCGCGTAGTATTTACAGTTTCGAAACTTTTCGTAGGTGGTTTCTTACGGGGCTATAAAATAATGATGTATATCCCCAAAGAACGTTATTGTTTTATGATTAAAAAAATGAATAAAAATAAAAATGTTTTTTTTAAACAAGCCCATTGCTATGTCAACTGATATACCGCCTTAAGGTTGCTGTGTACTAACCCTATTGGATTCGCTCACCTCAATGTTAACCTATGGAGAAAATGTGTCCAAGGATAGCAGACCAGGATTTAAATATTTTGAAAAAAATTGTACTCCGTAATAGAGAAATAAATTTTACGCCTTGGGGTATTTTTTTCAAAGATGCAAATAATATTTTTAAATTTATACTGTTCGAGGTTAAAATCTGGTATAGTGTGTTGTAAACGCTCATCAATTCCTTTGGTGAGAGAAATTTATAAAATGAATCCTGTTGCAAGGTGCAGAAAAGTTCAGGCTATCTGAAAATACCCCTTTTATTGGATTAGCAGCATTTATGCAGCTGTAAATAGTATACACATTTTCTCCATGGGTTATAACATTGAGCTGAGCGAATCCAATAGGGTTGGTATACAACAGCTTTAACGTAAGAAACGTGTTCCGTTTCATTTCTACTCATATTAAGGTTGAGTATTTCTCATAAATACTATTCTATCGAGTTTAGTTTTTTTTCTGCACTGAATTACTAACAGAATTAGTTATTCACCTCGACTAGTTTCCGTCTCACCCCAAGACGTACCCTCCTCTGGATGTCGTCGGACAAAAGAGAAAATGGTGCCAGTTCGGAGATGAATTAACTTGCACAAGTCTGGCGTTCACGAATACGGTCACTTCGTGACTAGATGTCTGATGCCGAAATTTATGAAAGGAAAAGTTCCGCTGACTCGCTTTCTGGCATGCATGTCAGGACCTCCCCCCAGAAAGGCTTGCAAGATCGGTCCTTCTCTTTGGAAATTCAAAATCTTTCGATTACCTGAATTTAAAAGCAAAGAAGAAAAAAAATGATAATGGCCGCTGTGAATTTCCAGCCCTTACATATGATAATTACATCTCGCGCGGCGGCATTAAATCCCCCAAAAATAGGCCAGAGGCCACCAGGTGGAGGTTGAGGATGGAGAGAGAAACATGTTTTATTAGACGTGACCTTGCTTGGGGGAGAAGTGTTCACAAGCTGGGAATACTTTACAAAGAGCTTGTATTCACTTTTTAGAGGTAAACACGTTGTCAGCCGTTAAAACTGCCACTTACACGGATCTAATGAAAAGGAACAGAGATAACTTGTCAATTCTCCGGATAAAAGAAGGTAAAAAGAAGAAAAAAAAATGTAAATCGACATGGGTTACAAATAAACCGAAATTATTTTATGTAATTATTCCGTTTATACAAGGATAATTACCTTTTGTAAACAAATTATGACACAAATCACTTACATCAGGGGTGTCAAACTCGCGGCCCGCGACGAACATTTTTGCGGCCCGGCCAATATATTGGCACACAATAATATATATTAAAATACCGACGCAGTATTATAATAAGATAGGAAGAATTCGCTAAATGTTTTCTTAATTATACTCTTTTTTTTGCTATTATTAAACAAAATGCGTATATTTATGTTGAATATACTGTAATTAGGTAAATAAACATACGTTTGTATTAATATTGATTTTTTTTGCGGCCCACCTATAGTTAAACCTTGTTTGTTTGGCCCAAGTTAGCCTTTGAGTTTGACACCCCTGACTTACATGTTTCATATATATATATGCTGTATATAAGTTAGCGGGAAAGTTAGGATTTGGGAAAGAAAAAAAAAAGATTCTATTTTATGGTGATACTAGCTGAAAACCCGCACTTTGCTACGGAGTACATTCAAATTAAATTCAACGCTCAATGTATGTAATTAATGCCAAAAAAAAAATATATATTTATAATAAATACAACGATCAATGTATGCAGTTGATGTAAAATATATATATATATATATATATATATATATATATATATATATATATATATATATTTATGAAAAAATCGTAAGGGATATTTTTATAGACAAAATAATGTAGAAGAAAATATTTAAATTAAATCTAATAGAACATACTAAAGAATATAGTACAGTTTGAGGAACATATCTTTTACTGTATTTTAATATTTTTTTGGATAATGTCCAATCGTCTGCCGCATTAGCAAGAAAAAAAATATTTTTTTTGTCTATTTCGTTGTATGCACGTGACGATAAATTAATTTAAAGTACCAGAAAAATAAATCATGTGATCAGCATTTAATAAATTAAATTCTAAAAGTTAATCTTTAAAAATTCACCAAAAATCAGAAAATAGAGGTAAATATTCGAAAAGGATTTCATTTTAAAGGAATTTTTATGATCTTTCTTGTGATATAAATTTTATAACCCTCAAATTATTATTTTAAATGCAAACTTAAAAAAAGTTACTAAAACGGCTTAAAAATTTAATTTAAAAAAATCTAAGAATTTTTCAAAAAGCTTTCTTAGTGCACCCCCTACACTATAAGAAGAATCACTATGCAAAATTTCAGCCCTTAAAGTCCAGCGGTTTGGTCTGTGCGTTGTATGTCAGTCAGTGAGTCAGTCAGTTACGGAACTGTTTTATATATATAGATAATTGCAAAATCGTAAGGTTTAAATTAATTTTTTTTAAATCTTGAAATGTATTTAAACGTTTTCCATTTCGTATCATTATGTTTTAATTTAATGCAATACTGCGTGGATTCATTTTAAAAAGGATGTCTAAGTTATAAAAAGTTTTAAGCACTTTTTTAAATAAACTACTGTATTTTTCGGACCATAAGACGCACCGGATGATAACACTCATCTCAAAGTTATGGGAGGATTTTTAAAAAAGAATATTTTATATTTTGTTAGGTATATAAAGATATTTTCAATTTCTTACTTAATAAAGATAAAACATATATATATAACACAGGGTGTCCATAAATAAACTTCCTTACTTTAAAGTTGTCTACAGTCGAAACTATTGTTCAGAAAGTTATGAAATTTTGTGTAGGACATATTAAAAGGATGGAAATTTGTTTGAGCGAATGAAAAATTACTTAAGGTTTCACCATCTTTTTATCCATAGGTCACCCTAACACAATAGCTCATACTCATTAAATTTTACAATCTTTAAAGTGATTGCAAAGTCGATCGGAAACTTGTTCGATAATTTATTTTCGAACAAAAGATTTGAAGGAACGAAGAAGAAACAAATATGAAAATTAATTTTTGTCGACGTAGAGCAGAAGCTGTTATAAAACCTAGAAACTTTCATGGAGATTTTGTTTTCAGGCTGCTTGCTATTGCTAATCAGAATGTCATCGTTACGATTACCAGATCGAGCTTTGTTAGTAAAATTGTTTTACCAAACCGATAATTCAGCACTAGTTGCTCTACAAAAATTTCGGAGTTTGAAGGGGATACGAAAAGGTCCATTGACTGTTAATGGTCGTCGATTAATGGTGGCCAAATTTGAAGAAACTGATTCTTTTCAACTGTAGAACATGCTATCTTGCAATTTCAAATGGTAGCTGAAAATGATGCCCGTCATGTTGAACATGTCTTGTTGTAATAAATTTTTTAACTATAGTAAATGTTGGCTAAATGTGCAATTCATCAAAAACGCCGTCTGGTGGTGAAATTTTGAACTATTTTTTTATTCACTCAAACAAATTCCCATCCTTTCAATATGTCCTACACAAAATTTCATAACTTTCTGAACAATAGTTTCGACTGTAGACAACTTTAAAGTAGGGAAGTTTGATTATGGACACCCTGTATATATAATAAATATAATAAATATATATAATGTATATAATAAAATATTCATTTTATTTTAATGATTCCTTCGGACCATAAAGACGCACCCCAATTTTAAGTCGATTTTTGTAATGTAAAAAGATACGCCTTATGACTCGAAAAATACGGTAATATCCCTTTAAAACAGGGAAAGAAGTAATCATTTAAGTATTTAAGGTGCAATTCGTGTTTTGGTTTACAATCATTTAATTTCATGCAAAATTAGTGGATTAAAGAATAAAGTATTATACGAGAGGATTTTATGAAGTATTCAACGTAGAGGTGAATTGATCTGTTAATTAACTGATACATGAACCTTAATATATCACCGTGAAAGTATGATAAATATTTTAGATATGTAATATGTAACAGCAAGTATATATCGCCGTAAAATCTTGAGTATAATACGGACTTTTTTTTTCACATTTTAGTCCGCAAAAATAAGGGTGCGTAGTATAATCCTGTACAACAACAACAAAAAAAAGTTTTAACGACATATTATGGAAGGATGGGCAGGTGTCGTCAAATGAGGATGACGATGACGTTATATATTACGACGGCACCAATAATTATGACATGGACGCAACAACAATAGATGAGCTGTATTCTAGTGAAAGTGATTAAGACTGACAATTTGAGAGCATAGTTTTTCTAATTAATATTTTTTCTACCGAATTTGACGTTCTCGTTTCTTTTTATTGCAAATTTTATTTCTCTTAATAAATATCTGTGGAATTTTTAAATAAAATATTGAAAAGTCATGGGTGCGTATTATAGTCGAATTTTAATTTTTTTTTCCCGAAAATTTCGCGCAAAATTAAACATGCGTATTATACACATGTGCGCATTATAGTCAAGATTTTACGGTAATTATACCAATTCCTAAATTAGAATATTCAATGGGATAATTCTTTCAAACGATATATCGTCTTTCTATTAGGCCCTGGGTTCGCATCCTAGTCTCCGTCCTTCAAGGGTCACCAATGAACTCGTTCGTTCCACCTGCTAAACTGTTCCGAAGATGTGAAACAGTTGTTTCTATTCACTTACATTCTTCATATTCCCCAGTTTTCTCTTAATCTGTCTGATGTTCAGGGTGTTGGCCAGTCTAATATCCTAATTTAGTTACTTATTCAGCTATGCTGGGTTGTTGTTGTTGTTGTTTCGTCCATTTGCCATATGCTGCCGTAACGGCCTGTAACCGCTATCGCTAACGGTCGGTCGCTTATGCAAATCTCGTCTGCCAGGGTCAGATATGAAACCCACGGCTCATGAGTTCAAACCCGGCGTTCGATGATTTAAACCAACCCGGCGATGTGAGGAAGCCTCGTTTTTTTTTTGTATGAACGCTGTTCCTCATAACCATATTACATATTATTTTTGTTAATTAAAACCAGTATCGAAATACCTAAAATATATTTCTCTGCTTATAAATTTACATTGAGCTGTTCGATAGCGGCTCAGGATACACGAAATTTTTTTTGACTTATTTGGATCATTGGTAACATATGTGAAATAATTGAGACATAATTTAGCTCGTATTATTATTTTGTAATTTTTTTAAATTTTTTTTTTTTGGGGGGGGGTGTAAGTTATCTCGGATGTACGTAAATTAAAATATTTGATACCTTCAAACGTATTTAAGTATTTTATACATGAAGTCTTTAACATTAAGCAGAGATTTAAAAATATTTTTAGTTTCATCTTATTTTTCTTCTGATCATCTCTAGAATCTGGTGTTCTTGTATCTGATTTGATGCATTTTCACACCTACATCTTGCCGAAAATAATTATTTAAAATCGTAAAACTGTGTAGAAAAGGCTGTGGACTTCAACAGTGCCGTTATGTCAATATTTTTACCTATAAATTATTTTTTTTAATCTCGCATATTTCTTATTTAATCATACATTTCTATTCTTGCAGAGTACATGACCACCTCTGGAGACTCTTCAGATGTACCACCGTCAACTCAGTCCACGTCCAGTTTCCGAGACAAGGTGTACCTTGCAGTGGTCCTGGTCGGAATTTTCGCTGTCATTTCCATCGTAGTGCTAGCGATCTTTCTTACCCGGCGCCAGTCGACCATGTACGACCCGGAGTTCGGACGCGTCGGGACAAATGGTTACGTCAAGGGCTGCTCTGAGCCCCCATCTGTGGTCCCAAGCAAAGGACTTGACAACAAATTTGCCCTGGATACGTGAGATGGAAAAATGACGACGTAGGATTTAGATTTACAAATATTATTTTTTCAAATAAACCAGCGCTGGACGCATGGACATTCTGCACTTGACGAAGTGCGTTTTGCGCGAGTCTCATATTTTGAATGTGCAACTTGGACTCGTCAAGAGATATTTCAAGTTACTCTGGCGGAGGTTATATCCTTATTGTTACGTCTGACTGCTGAAATCAGACGTCTGAGTCTTTCAGAAACTGTGAAACATTGATATTCCTCACCTTTTTACTTTGACTGTATATTTGAATTGTACATAGGACATTCTTTAACTATTAGATGTTGGATTTTAGAACTTCACCTGAAGCTGTGGTGGCCTCTGACAGTATTCTATTACAAACACTCTTTTACGGAGAACATTGATGAATTATTCTGTATGTTATTTACTAGATGTTTGCAACCGTTGAAAGTTATATTACTTAAAGCATGTTCAGTTACCTCACTGTGTAATATAGTGTGACAGTTAATTGTTCATTAGAAAAAAAAAGTTTTAATTTGTATGTTGCGCGTGTAAAAAACTTATTCACGATTCATTCCAGGCATGTGCAGAATATGAGCCAGTATTTTGTCTCTTATTTTTCATAGATTTTATTTATTTTATGTATAATTTTCTTTGTAAGAATGTAATGTATTTATTTGTAATGATTGTATGGTACATGTCACCTGTCACATCAGAATATGACCAGCACGTTCTTAAGACACATTTCTTGTTCTTGATAATTCACATTATCATATTTCATGAATTTTAACTGGCACGTGTGTGTGTGTTAGTACACCTTATAATTAAAGCCAATATGCTGTGTTGTTTTATCATAAGTATTGATGTAATATATAACTTTATTCGTATGTTTCACGAACTCAAAATGATGTAACCGTATTTTTAAAACAAAAGACAGAGAGAGAGAACTCTTGAATAGTTCCAGCTCAAAACCAAAAAAATAAGCAAATTATTTCGAATTACAGTCTTGTATAGTAGATATTTTCTATCTAAACATTGTTTATAGAGGATAATTTATCACTGAAGTTTGATATATATGAACAAAGTACTTTTGTCGACAAACCAAATGTATAACAAAAATGACACTATAACAGAAAACCGTCCTTTGTAGAGTTCTTGAGCATTGTACATCTTATAGAATAAAATTTATTGAATGTTGATGTCTGAATTTTTTATGCTAAGGTTTTACATTAACTGAATGCACTTAAAATTATTTCATTGGAATGCTACTATTAACAACGGAAAAACAAATTAGACGAAGCATACCGTAAAATCATGACTATAATACGCACCCGTGTGTAATACGCATGCTTGATTTTGCTCGAAATTTTCGGAAAAAAAATTATAATTCGACTATAATACGCACCCATAGCTTTTCAATATTTTATTTAAAAATTGCACAAATACTTATTAACATAAATAAAATTTTAATAAAAATAAACGAAAACGTCAAATTCCGTAAAAAAAACTTGAAATTTTAATTCAAAACAAACAACACACTGTCATTTTATCAGTCTTAATCACTTTCACTAGAATACAGCTCATCTATTGTTTTTCATTTATTCAGTGTTTAAAAATACGTTTTTTTGTGCACGAGTATAATACGTACTCTCATTTTTGCGGAATAAAATGTGGAAATAAAGTGCGTATTATAGTCAAGATTTTGCGGTAAACTTGTACATATGGATTGTATGCACGGCCTATTCCAAAAGTTACTGACCTTTTTTTATATAAATTCTAATTAAATGGTCAATAAACATACAAAATCAAAGTGCTTTTTATATCTCAGATTTTGTTTTGCACCCAGTGAAAACTGTTTTGTAAACTGCACAAAGATAATGAAGTATAATTTGAGCATAAACTGTTAGAATGAGAGAGGCAGCTGCATTGAGTCCCGTGGATAAAGAAAATAGACATTTATTTACAGTAGTTCAAACAGATACAAGCTACAACAGAGACAAGACACAGGCTGATGAAAAAAGAACATCACATGTAGTATTTGTAAACGTATACAGGAGCCCAGAAAGTGCCAATAGTAGCTTTTAATAAGACATCCAATAAAAATCTTTGTTACGAGAAGAATGAGATGAACGGAAAGAACTATTATTAGATAATATCGTCTGCGACTACATTGCTAACATAAACAGTATAATATACACGAAAGGGAAAAAAATCGCAAAAGGGCCTGGACATTTACCGTTAATTCAATGAATATTTCAAGGACTGAAGATTTTAAATCACGTTGTAAAAATGTCAAGATATTTCTGTTGCGTTATGGCAGATGCTGAATGTCCGAAAAATTCAATTTTATGTTTTAAGTTGATATGTCACACTTAAAATTGGTTCTTTAATATGGCAAAAGCTGATAGTGGAACTAGGAAATAATACTTAGTTATCCGTATTGGCAAATGCTGTTGTGTATAAAAGAGGTAATACTTGGTCCCTAATTGAATATTGTAATCCCTAATTGAAAATTTTTCATTGAAGACCAGCCATATGCTTGAGGTTGAATATGAGTATTAACTAAAGAATATTTGGATTGAAAAACTTAATTGAGCGATTTTATATTTCACAACAAAAGTTACTTTTTTAATTTGCCATGAAAAAAGGCTGATGTTGATTTGGCTGATGTTGATTTGTCCATGAAAAAAGGACAAATCAACATCAGCCATAATGCCACAGATTTTTTCTGATTCATTACATTATCAATAATCGTAACATTTCCACATACCTGTATCATAACTCCTGTTTCACTAGGTTTTCATTGCTGAAACTGAGGTCTTGAAATTCTGATTTGAGATATTTTCGTCACCACCATCTTTCCAACCAAACTCAATATATTAAATTTGCTTTCGGCGTAAAGTAGAATACTTTTCCTGTATCCAGAATTTGTATTCTTCGTGGATTTTTTTTTTTTTTCTGGAGAAAATCAAAATTTCTTGTTCTGTATATGCCGGGGATTGTGAAAGTGGTCGAAATCATACATTTTTCGTTTCGAGGTATTTGAAGGTTTGAGTTTGAACATTAACTGAATCATGTTTAATGACGCAACAACCAACTCAATCGAACGGTTCAGTTTTTACAATTTTGCAAAGATTGCTTCAGATTGCGATACTATAAAAGAACGCAATATGAAACAACCGATAAGCTGATTTTTTTAAGATTCTTGAATCAGGCCACTTTCATAATGGCACATATGTGTTCACTAACATAGGATTCTTTCATCAGACCTTGAAATATTGATTGGTTGAACAGCAAATGTTCTCTTATTTTCTGTAATTTTATTTATTCTTATGGGTATTATACCGTTTGACGCCCGGTGGAGTAGTGGTTAAAAGCTTTAAGCTGCCACACCACAGGTCCAGGGTTCGACCCTGAGACTGAGCAAGGTCGACTCAGCCTTTCATCCCTTGAGTGGGTCGATTAAATGAGGACCAAGCATGCTTTGGAACTAATTCTGGAGGTTCCGCGACAGGTTGACCACCTGCCCGAGACATATGCAGTATGGCACCACAAGACCACGATCAAGAAAAGGAGACCAGTACCACCTGCCTTGGTCCACAATGGGCTGTTGCGCCATTGGTTAGTTAGTTAGTTATAATACCGTTTATACTCGAATAATACTTCTTTATTAGTATGCTGTATACAACAAAGTTTGTAACAGGTGCAAAATCAAATGCCAGATGTAAAAATATCATAACTTGTCTCGTTCACTCACGAATTGTAAACTAAAAATCGATCCAAAATTTTTCAGTGAATCTCAAAAATTAAACACAGAATCATACATAGTAAAAGTAGCAGAATAAGTGCGAGTAACCTTTTAACATGAACTGCATGCATTCAAAAGGGGGCTAAATTAAAAAGCTGAGTATACGAGTATGCATCAAAAACCCGAGCAAGCTACTGCAAAATGTTTTGCCTCACAAAATAGCCTGTATATTTTTTATTGCTGTCTCAATTAAATACCAATATTTCGTCACACGCAGTGGCCCTCTACTAGATCCTGTATGGTATGGCGTATTTACTCAATGAGCATAATTGGCTATAGCTCATCATCAGCGAACTGCTAGACGAACTGAATAACATCTTAATTTTGAGTCACTAAATGCAGGTCAGAATTACCTGCGATTGGGGAAACAGACGGGATATTCCTGCCTAGGGTGAATGTGGGTTCCAGAGAGACCTCTGGTGGCCACAGTGAGAACTAATGGGAGCGAATACCAGGTTTTCCAAATCCCTACAAACTAATCTTACGCAAGCGAGCTTTTCAAGAGTGCGTGCTTTAAGAATGCGATTTGACAGAAATTTATGTCTCCGGTCTACAAGTGCTGGTTATACAGAGACGTTAATTATGTGTCCTGTCTACAAGCGCTGGCTATAGAGATATTAAGTCATGTCTCTCAAGTGTTAAAAGTCCGCGAAGGTCCTCAAAGAGTTAAATGCACAAAATAGGAATCTACAGGGAAAAACTAAAACAATTTTGAAGATAAAAATTGAAGCCGTTATAAAAGGGGAGGTATTAAAATAATGTTTTAGAATTATTTTCAACCTCATTTTAGTTTTCACAAAGCTCATTAAAAAATACTTGACAAAGCAATCGTCATTTTTACAGTATATTTAAATACAGAAAAAAAATTCTGGTGATAACTGTCTTGACCAGGTTTTTCTAAGCAGATTACAGATTACACGACAATTACTAATTTGACGTGAAAAAAAATCCTGTCATAGAAAAAGGAAAATATCCTAGTAATGCGAAAATACCCTAGACAGATTCTGACAAAATCTGACAAACATATCCTGAAATGGATCGTTAAAAACTGTTTTCAAGAAGTACAATCTGCACCGGTGAGAAATATTTTCACAGAAATATAGGAAAAGGTTCTGGTATAGGGGACTAAAGCACCTATAGGGGTACCTAGTAAAGCACTGTATAGGGGAACCAACACTACCCCCTGGTACCATCGCAATTTTGACCAAGCAAACCAGGTGCGTCATCTGGAGGGCTCGCACCTTTTGCCACCCTCTCTGACCTCATAGAAGGACTTTCCGGTCTACAAATTTAACGGGCCCATATCCTGCATAGACACGAAGGTATTTAATGGCGTTCGTCTGGATTCGAACTGGGCATGACCAGTCTCAAGCCAATCGCGCTACCACTATACTACCTAGACACACCCCCGAAAAAGGGGGGGGGGACAATATAAAATATATTGAACACTTTTTCTCCGTCTTATAATGGGAAATTCTGTATCACTGCCATTTTCGCTATTGTTGTCTCTTATCACCACTCAATTCAGTGACTATCTTTTGATTCACCGTGTATTATTTTCTCGCACTTTTAAAAAGCGGTCTTTTCACAAACATTGTGGTAACATCGTGTGCAAGAAAACACACTATATGTAAAGTACGTATAGCAATTATCCAACCAAAATGAGAAACCTTCGTATCATCAGCCTGCTCCTGCGCTTTTAATCTCCGAGCCGTATTTTTTTTAATCATCACAATGGCGACGCTGTGTGGATTACCAAAAAAAATTCCGCTGTGCAGTCTGTGAGCAAACAAAACGCATTTTGTAATGATTTTTCAAATGAGCCTTTATACAGAAATCATCACACATATAAAATTACGTGAACAATTTGAAATTTTTCTTTTAAATAATTGTTAATTGACATTCGAAAGAATTGTTAGTTTTCGATGTACGTAGCGAACTAGCAGTTCTATTTGCGTTATTATTATTATTATTTTTCACTTTACGCGGGTAAGGTTTCAAAACAATTTACCTTCAGAGTTTAAGAAAATTTTTATTACAAAATTACAGCTGGTTCATTTTTCGTAGGGAAAAAGAAGTGAGCGTAAGACGCCACCTATAGTGATATCCGACACATTTAAGTACATTTTAAAGAAAATGGGGAAAAGGTGAAAGATGTTAAAAATCTTGCTAGGGATTTTAGATAATATCTTCTTAAAGATGGTAAATCATGGAAAATTCCATTCCGAGAGACACTTAAAGGAAAGAAGGTGTGCACTTAGAACAGCATTATTGTCTCTTGTAATCTAATGAACGTAGAAAATACGATTTGTGCTGTTTGATTCTAAAAAATCGATGATATGGTTTCATATTAGGCAGAAAAAAAAATGTGTTCTCTCTTCTTGAGAGTTTTGCGTATTAAATAGACTGTAGATTATAAACAAATGTTTTTATAGCACAAAATATGTTTTTTGAGATTCAAAAGTTACATATTTTTAAAAAAAAAATTTTTTGTCATTGATTAAAACGTGACAACGGAATAGAGGGGTCCGCTAAAAATTGTATTTCATTTAAATAACGGCTCCCCGAGTTTTCGAAGAGAGTATCGGGACTTCTGCACGTATTTCCATTGTCATCGTCTTTTAACCAAGGGGTAATCAGCGCCATCTGTTGATAGATGACGTTTACCATCTTGTCCCGAACATTCTAAACCAATCATTTTCAAACTGTGGTGCGCGTACGCTAAAATATTTCTTTTAAACAAAGGCCCCGCGAGCTTTCAGAGTATTGGTACTTGTGCGCATATTTTCCTAGTTGTCACCTCAAAATCCGAGAGATAAGGAACGCCATTTGTTGGTCATTGGTGGTGACCACGTTGTCTTAAATATTCTAAACCAATGTTTCTCAAACTGTGGTACGCGTACGCTAAAATATTTCTTTAAATAAATGCTCCGCGAGCTTTCAGAATATCAGTACCTCTGCACATATTTTCCTTCTTGTCATCTCATAACCCAAGGGATAAACAACACCATTTGTTGATCAATGGCGGTGACCATGTTGTCTTAAATAATCTAAACCAATGGTTCTCAAACTGTGGAACGCGTACGCTAAAATTTCTCTTTTAAATAAAGTCCCCGCGAGCTTTCAGAGTATCTGTGCCTCTGCACATATTTTCCTTGTTGTCACCTCATAACCCAAGGGATAAACAACACCATTTGTTGATCAATGGCGGTGACCATGTTGTCTTAAATATTCTAAACCAATGGTACTCAAATTGTGGATCGCATACCCCAGAGAAACATATCCCAAAGGGTTCGCATTCCACAGTTTGAACTCTAGAGGGAATAGTGGCAAAATGACAGAAGAAAGCAATTAGATCGTGGTAAACAAATTGATAATTTGATCGTGAGGGGTGCATCAGACTTTTGGTCATGACCAAGAGGTACAGACACAAAAGAATTTCAGAACCACTGCTTTAAGCGCAAGAGAACAGTAACTTCATTTTTCGTCGAAATGAAGTTATCACACGAGATTTACTGATGTGTGACCCGGAGAATTCATTAAGTATGACAGGGATGAAGAAGAAGAGAACTGTGTTGCCGGGCATCATTTATCTCCGAGGGGCTCGACAAGTTCTTTACTGCTCTTTTTTTGTGCCGCTTTAACCCCAAATGTTCGTTTTTCTCGTGAATATTTATGAAACGGGTATCGCTGACAGATATCTGGGACTACCCTCTGAGGTGAATCACGTGGTTCGAACGTAACATATTTAGTTATTTAATGATGGAAAGATTCCATCCATTTTCTGTGGAGGCAGATTAAGTCGCCCGTGAGTAGTGTTTAAGCTAAGTGCAACCGATCCTTCCTGGATTTGCGAAATAAATATTCAATTATTCTTAAACAGAAGCTGTTGTGTATGGGCGTTGTACAAGATATCAGATCACCTTATGTTAATGTATTAGTGACGTATTATAAAGTATAGATGTTTTCTTGTTTGGGGAAATTTGTTGATATTTTCTAAAGCACATTTCATCCTTCCTTAAATAAACTGAACATCAGTACTAAGCATTTAAGACGATAAGTGTAGCCCTACCATAATAAATTATTAATTATTTTTCTAATTTACTAGGTACAGATATGTTCTGTCAAAATTCATAAAATATGATTTACAAGATAACATACACGCAAGAATTTACTACACATAAAAAACAGCATTTTTAACAGCATAATGTTGAATAATTAATTCAAAAAATATTTCGGTTGCAGGAAGTTTGCGCACCAGTTCATCAGGAAGTTGCGCATCAGCATTTAAGCCGATAAGTATAGCCCTACCATAATAAATGACTAATTATTCTTTAATTTACTAGGTATATATATATGCTGTCACAATTTACAAGCTATGATTTACAAGATAACATACACCCAAGAATTTACTACACGCAAACAGCATTTTTAACTGAATAATGTTGCACATTTAAGTGTAGCCCTACCATGATAAATTAAAATTTGTTGTCTAATTTACTAGGTATAGATATGTTTTGTCATAATTTACAAGATATGATTTACAAGATAACATACACGCAGGAACTTACTACACATAAACAACAGCATTTTTAACAGTATAATGTTGAATGATGAATTCAAAAAATATTTCGGTTGCAAGGAAGTTTACGCACTAGTTCATCCTTACATAAAAAAAAACTGAACTGCAGTGCCAAGCATTTAAGTCGATAAGTGTACCCCTACCATAATAAATTAAAAATTATTTTCCTAATTTACTAGGTATAGATATATGCTGTCATAATTTACAAGATATGATTTACAAGATAACATACACGTAAGAATTTACTACACATAAACAACAGCATTTTTAACAGCATAATGCTGAATAATGAATTCAAAAAATATTTCGGTTGCAAGGAAGTTTGTGGACCAGTTAATCCTTACATAAAAAAAAATTTAACATTAGTGCTAAGCATTTAAGCCTATATGTGTAGCCCTACCATAATAAATTACTAATTATTTTCTAATTTACTAGGTATAGATATGTGGTGTCATAATTTACAAAATATGATTTACAAGATAATATACACGCAAGAATTTACTACGCATAAATAACAGCATTTTTAACAGCATAATGTTGAATAATTAATTCAAAAAATATTTAGGTTGCAGGAAGTTTGAGTCAAATTTAACGGACCAAGATTACAAGTCGATTAAATTTCAAATATAAATCGACTATTATATCCAGACAATGCTCTATCAAAGTTAAATATATCACTTTTGTCAGTATTTTTGGCCAAGAATGGCGCAGTTACGAGGGATAAATGGAGCCACCATATGTGCATCTTATGAATGAAAAGTTGAGTTATCCATTCATATGGATGAAATCACAGCTTAAGATGGCTGATCATTTGATATAACAGATCGTCATTTACAACGTTATGGAATGGATAATTCTCCTCTCATTTTTTTTTAAAATAACTGATTAGCAAATGTATTCTTTTAAATCATGTTTTCTTTCACATGATGGCAGACTTTTAGATAAAAAGCGCATTGTTTTTAAAATTTTGAATTTTGCAGTTGTTTATTTTTTTCCCCGAGAATTAATATACAGCATTAAAACCGTGTTTTGAAAATAATAAACTAAAATAAAATCGTCTTTGAAAAACGCGAATTTTAAAGACCTGTTTTTCAAAAACAAAGACGCAGGAAACAGAATCTAAAAAAAAAGCATGCATTTGGTAAACTGTGATAAGAAAAATAGTGACAGGAAAATTCCCATAGCTTAATACAGGAATTGGAGTTCGGTAAGGTCAAGTGTTGAGCCCCTTTAAGGAATTGTGCATTGCTTATTTTCATCGAATTATTCCCATTTTCTTTGATTTTAACAAAAAACTGCCGAAACCGATATTGGAATACAGGTGAGCAAACCTCTTTGCCGGTATTTTACGAACTGAACCATCCGGACGATGTGGAAAACTATTGTTTTTATTGACTCCAATTCCAAACTTTTCCTCTTTTCTTTTTAATGGCAACGATTTCTTTATGTTGGACTGTACATTCTTAAAATATTCGACGATGCAAGTTTTTTTCCTTCATGAACATTTCCCATATCCCTGCCAGAGTCCTACGTCACTGTAAAACCATCTGCCGGAAGCGGAATTCAGGCCTGCGTTCCCAAACATCGAGGTCGATATTCTCCCATTGGAATTCCCCTCTGTTTGAAAGGAAATGCTATGACTTACCTTACGAGACTTTCAAAAGCAACATGCCTATATTTGTGAAATTTCTCCTTTTTTTCTTAGTTATAAAAATGGGAAAACGCTTTTTGTGGATAAAGAGAAAGTTATCGATTCTAACTGTGTAGTAATATATTCGTGGTAGTAATATATTCGTTATTTATTAACAATTTTCACTCACACCCGTTACTAAGTACGCTAAATTCCCGATTGTTCGAGCTAATTGATGCACGGTTGTAAAGTGAAAATTTAAAACTTAATCCGAATACAGAGCCTTGAAAATTGAAATATTTAGTATATTGATTTAACCCTCTAACGGTACGATGCGGGTCGGATCTGACCCAAGGGTGTGTCTTCCCCCTCCCGTACTCTTCCCTCTCATTGCAAGAGATCCAGTTGACAAGACCTTCTAGACCACCTACTAGGTATAGAAATAACTACATACGAGTGTCTTTGTTAAAAAGCATTATTCATGATCACTAGTCATTTTTTTAAAAAAATTTTATTTTAGATTTTTAAAATTTTTTATTTCGATTTTGAAGGCCAAAAATGTCAGTATATATTATTTTTTACATTTTTGTGCTCGGAAAGTTGGTTTCACTAACTTCTAAAACTAGGTAGACTAAATTACATATTAGACCTAATATATACAACATTCTATGTAAACAGTGGAGCCGGAAGAGTCAAATATAGAGGGGGGCAAAGTAAAATAGATTAAAACTTTTACACCTTTATTATTAAAAATACATATATACGGTTATAAAAAATAAACTTTTATGTTATTTTATGTTATATTATGCCCTATCACACGTCAACGTGTACGCGTTTCAAATGCATCGGATTCAAGATTCCCTTTCGCGATGAAAAAACATCGTGTAGGGTTGCTTTTGAATCGCAAAAGCAACCGTCTGGAATTGGCGTTTAAACGCGCTTGCTTACCTGAAATTGGCGATTAATCGCTCCTGTGTATATGGAATGACGTTTATCGCGCTTGCGTTAACGAGTGTGAGGTTGCAATTTAGTATTCAGTTTTGTTAGGCTTTATGATTTCAAATGAAAATTCTAATATTTTACGAGCGCTAGCTAAGTAGAAACAAAAAAATTCAATTTTCTAGGGGGGGGGCCCTTGCCCCCCCTTTCCGGCGCCCCTGTATGTACATGCCAAAGAGATTTTCTTTGTTTAACAAAATTACAATTCGTTGGTAATTTTTTTTTCTATAAAAAGGGTTTTATTTCATGTAAAATACTATCAATAAATGTTATTATACAACAAAAATGCTTGTTTTGTACTTATTTCTACCGAAAACCTCATCAAAAAATAGATCGGGTCGAATCCGACCTAACCGTACCATCTATTTTGTCTCAAATCACTGTACCGTTTGAGGGTTAAATAGGGCTTTAGAAAACTTGCCTTATATTTTCAGTTAGTACCGTTTCAGTGAAAAATTATTGATATGTATTTCTTTGTCGACTTGCCAAGTTGACATTTTTCGGGCATTTGTATTTTATTTCTAGTCTCTCTCTTTTGTGATGCATTCTTTCTTTTGTGATCTCCAGTACGCATAATCTACAGGTATTACCTAAACACGACGGATAATCGGGATCTAAGAAAAGTTAATTTTTTACATGTTTTTATTAACTCGCTTTCTTGTTTGTTTGTGTGTTTGTGTGTTTGTCCAGTACAAATCTTGCAATCGATTTTTAACTAACTCCCCGACTAGCTAGACATTTGAAACTTTTAGAATAGCTCAGAACACGATGACAATGCATTCTTTTGATACTTTTAGCCATCTTTAAGCAGGAGTGAATTAATTTTCAGTTAATTTTGTTTTGTAGACTGATGAAGCCATCTATCGACCGGGACGGGAATGAAAAGTTTAACGCAAGTTAACTTCCAATTAACTTCATTTTCTTTCAAGTTGATGGGATAATTCATCAAAAAAAATTTAAAAAAGTATTTATTAATTCATAGAATTGTCGAGTTTATATGATTCAACAGAAAATTTAAAAACATGGTATATAAAAGGTTCTTTTTATCTTGTAATTATTTCTAGTCTCACTCTTTTGTTATGCACAGATTTGTGATGCATTCTTTCTTTTGTGATCTCCAGTATGCATAATCTACACGTATTATCTAAATACGCTACTCACGGATAATTGGGATTTAAGAGAAGTTAATTTCTGGTTAGTTTAGACCGGGTCTGCACAACATATAGCTCGCCAGCATTCACTCTGTGGCTCGCGAAGCCTTTGGTGAAAACGCATAATATTATAAATCTAAAAATTACTGATTATTATTATTAGATTTAAAGGAATAGTTAGGCAATGAATATTAATATTTTCAATTTTTAAAAAAAAATAATCAGTAATTTATTTTTTATAGATAAAATATTTTCAATTTCCCATCAGCTTTCCATAAAGTAATATGGCCCTTATCACATTTCTAGTTGCGCAGACCTGGTTTAGACCGTAGCGCTCTGAAACAACCAACCTAGTTTTCTGAAAACAAAACCATGCAAATGCCTGCTTCCCTCCCAACCCTTTCAAGAAGAACTCGAATTCTCAAAGCAGTTTTAAAAAGCAAAAGTAAATAAATGGGGGTGAGGGAGGGGTCAGTATTCTTGGCACGTTGCTCGGGGAATTATTACATAAATTTCACCGCTGCTGCAAAAAAATCCCGTTAAAACGCCAACAGCTACGGCCAACATCCCATCTGTCCGAGGTGTCACTCAAAGGCTATAATAGATGAAAGCTGAAACACCTGGTCGCACGGGCAGACTGACTGCCGCCTATGCCAACGAAAGCCTCGCATTTAAGGCCTACCGGGTTTTTTGCCCAAGCCCTTTTCTGCTCAACGTATCACGCACAAAGCTAGAGGATAGCTCTCTATGACTCACAATTAAAACCCACCGCGTAATTTGCTCGGACTTAGCGACTTATCTAAATATTTGCTCTTACGATTCGCTATACTTACTTATCTTTTCCTATGGTGTGATCTTAAAACAATTGTATAAGCTTTGTGGAAGAAGAAGAGAAGAAAATATAAAGATTTTCAATTGTCTAGTCTAGCTGTAACCTATCCTTGAAAGGAAAGTCTTTGTAAATTACACTTCCGCTTATTGAACGATCTAGTTCAGTTGATAGAATTGCGACCTCGAGACATGGGTTCCGATTTTGATACTCGGACATGCTGGACAGACCCTCTGACAATGGAAAGAGCAATAATGAGCCGTTAAAGTGCACGTGACAAATATATCTAGAACAAAATATTCACCGTGGTCTCATAATAAAAAAAATTTAAATCAGAAATACACTGGTTCTCAAAAATTAAGGAAAAGTCACAAAAATAGCGATTACTCAAAAAGTTACGCTTAGAATTTAATGAAACTTATACACATTATACAACACATAGGTAGGTATAAAATAGCATAAAAAGAAATCGCCAAACAATTATGGTGTTATAGAAACTAGCATATGTATACAATGAATAAATTGGATGTGTCAGTTTGGTATAGGAACAGTACCTTTAATATGGCGTATGATCCCTCGAGAAGCAATACAGCACATACAGCGATGTGTGATGCTGTCAATTATGCGGTCTATGAGTTTGGTAGGAAGTGAGAGCCATTGCTCTTGTAAAGCAGTTGAAAGCGTGGCTAGGGTCCTAGGAGGAGGATTGAGAGCAGCTATACGTCGTCCTAAAGCGTCCAAAACATGCTCGATAGTATTCAGGTCCGGTGATCGAGCTGGCCACTCCATGCGCTGAATTGTTTCCAGCTCAAGATAAGCATCCACGATGCGAGCCCTGTGCGGTCTCGCGTTATCGTCCTGTATCACGAAAGCATCACCTATTGCCCCGGCATAAGGATGCACATAATAATCAATGATGTCATCTCTATAGGTGTGAGCATTCACATTTCCACGGGGAAAGACATGGCGGTCTGTGCGTCCACCCAAAGAGATACAACCCCAAACACAGACACTGCCTGATCCGTATGCATCTCTTTCACGGATGTGTGATGGATGAAAACGAGTTTCAGGTTCTCTACAAATCAAAATACGCCTACTATCGCTTTGGAGGCTAAACCTGGACTCATCCATAAAGAGAACAGCCCTCCATTGATCACGCGTCCAGTGGACATGTTTACGTGCCCACTGCAAACGTTCCCGCCTATGGCGTGACGTGAGCGGGACGCAAATGGCTGGTCACCTCGCAAAAAGACCACCTTCGAGAAGCCTTCTACGCACGGTTGACATTGATACCAACCTTCTAGAGCTTGCAGATAGGGAGGATATGCAGACGGAGCTTGCAGACGGGGTTGCGGTTCTATTCCTTCTTGTGCATAATGACAAAATATCGGTTATCGGCACTCGTCGTAACGTATGGCCGTCCTTGGCTGAACCTCCTGGATGCCGAATCCTTGGTTAGAAATTGTTGCCAAATTCTATGAACCACAGACGGACTCACATTTAGCCATCTGGTCACTTCTGTCTGACTTTGTCCTGCCTCTAGTCTCCCAAGAGCTCGCCATCGTAGTTCAACGGTCAAATGATGCCTGGAGGTCATTGTTACAATTTGGCTATGCCAGATATCTAATCTCAGCCTCGCAGCGACAATTACCGCCTTGCTCTGAGACATGCACTTTTATGTTCCTCGTAAATGACGTATTCCGACTGCAGCGCCACTATTTTGCATAATGTAGTATTGTTCAGCACCTTTTACTTAACAACATATTCAATTTTTAAACAGATTGGCCTAGTTTTGAACGTGTTATGCTTCTTTTTGTGATTTTTCCTTAATTTTTGATAACTAGTGTATGTACAGGCCAACATCCTGTGTCGTTGGCCTAAAGAAGAAAAGGGGATATAAAATGGAAAATTTTAAATATGAAAATAGGCTAGACTATTTAATTCATTGAATAACCCAACTTAGCGCTTTATTTAACACTTTTCGGCTGTTAAAGATCCATACCTTGGCACCAGTTCCTCTAAATGGGTATTTTTAAAGTAAAACCCGCAGATGTCTTACACCCAGCTTTGGGAAGGCAGTGTTTTCATAGATTTCAAGTTTAAGGTTTACAGACTCGGGTTCGAAGCCCGGTCGTGACAACCTCTTATGGCGGGGATACTCAATCTGAGGCCAACCAGGCTTTTATGTGCGGCCCGAAACACTGGCACTCGCACTCGTTATCAGGTAGGTGCTTTTGTAAGCATATTTTGGAAATCAGTGCATGAAAAATACAAAACTGTACAAAAATGCGCCACCTGCTGCTCGCGTTGTTGGCATCAACGTATATTTGGGAATCCTCCAATTCCAAAATGAAATATGCGAAGAATGTATATAAAAATCGGCATACTGACTCTTACCTTGACGCATTAAGAGAAGTATGCAGCAGGTATAAACCCGATTTGCCCAAAATACAGAGGCTGTTCACACATTTTTTAGACGATGTATATTGTAATCACAAAACTAAATTACATAAAATTCTTGTGTTTTAAATGTTCTATTTCACATCCCTTATTCTGAACTATCTTTCGACACCGCAATTTCCAGGATAATAATGCCTTTTGAAGTTTCAGAAGAGGTGTTCTATCCCATTCCTCCTGAACAGCTTTCCAGAGTCCTGTAAGGGTTTTGGGACGACGTTTGGATAATGCAGATTTTAAAAGTTCGAAAGCACAAAAATCCATAGGTGATACATCGGGAGATTTAGTAAGGATATCAGTGAAGGGTATGGCCTTGATACCAGTTTTTTGTTCCATTTCTTTTAGGAAATTTACAGTGGATTTTGATGTGTGACTGCTAGCTTTGTCCTGATGGAGACTCACAGATTGATGGCACTGTGGGTAAAGCGATGGTATTTCATTCAGAAAAATTGGCAATAAAATATGTTCCTGATAGTATTTGGAGTTAATCTTTACATTTTTTTCCACTCTCTTTATTTTTAACTTGCCATTATAAGAAAAACCAGCAACAATCATGAATCCCTTAGAAAAACTTTCTTTCGATTCTTTGAACCATGTACTTAAATTTTTTCTCCCCTTTTATGATAATAAATGGCTCTTTTTTTGTTGCAATCATTTAAATACACCCATGATTCATCTATTGTGACAATTGTTTTCCATTTCTCTTTGGATAAGTGTTTCTCATATAGAATTCTGCAGCGTGTCCTGCGTTCAGCGATATGATTTGGAAGAAGATGATGCACATTGCGTTTTTTCGCTTTCTTAAGATTTAAATCAACGTTTATCATTTTGTTTACAGTGGACACCGAGCATTTTAATGATTTTGCAACTGTCCTTTGACTAGGGGGATTTTCTTTTAACATTAAACAACGTACCTTTGCAATAGTCGAAGATGTCCGTTTTTTCCTTGGATACTTGTTTGGAATTTTTGTCCCACTTCAGGCTCCAATTTGACGGTTTTTTCCTTTCTTGTTGACGATATTACCTATCGACGCTTTAGATATCACAAAACTATGACTCTCACATCGTTTTTGGGTAACGGAGTATGCATATTTCTCTTCGGAAAGAGCATAAATGTAGCCTTCGAACCACCGCTTTGTTAAAAACGCCATTTTGAATAAAAACAAAACTTTCAAGCCGCAGACGATAATTTTGACTTTTAAAAACATAGTTCAATTGCATTTATTTCTTTTGCAGCAAACGATTTTTTATTACCACTTACCAAAATCGTCTAAAAAATGTGCGAACAGCCTCTGTAGTCAACAGTTTGTTTCAACATAAAAAATCACATTTATTTTTGCAAAAAGTTTGAATACATTTAAATTTTTAGTTTTATTTTTGTATAATTACATCATAAGATATAGTGTACTATGTTGCTGCCGCGTCACATAGCAAACATATGCATGTGGGCCGAAGAAAAAAAGGTTGAGTATGGCTATCTTATATGGATTGTTGATGCTTGCTTCGAAAATTGGCATTATTTTCCCTTTTCCATGTATAATTTTGCACATTCGCATCCAGGCATAATTATACAGCCTGGGAAAGATGCTAAATGAATTCCACTTTTATCAAAATTTTCACACAAAGTTAATGCCTTTCGGTGGAGCATTCGATGTTTTTATATTATCCTCACTTCTGGAGGGAGAATGAAAGGATCATTATGATCATAACGTTAAGGTAATAATGGTTTTATGGCCGATTCGTATATTCTTATGCGCTGCAAAAATAGCTACAAGGAACAACCAACAGGCATCTAGAAGGATACCATGTAATTGGTTTTAATAAGTTAAATCTTTATTTCTCCTCTCAAAGATGGCTGATGTTGGTGCTTTCAAAAGTGATAGTTGATTTTTTTTTCACCGTAGAGAGAACTTTTCAGCTAAAGCTAACAGTGTATCGTTTTCTTTTTGAATGAATTTTCATTCTTATATTTCTGTTTTCTCTTTACGGATTAGTAAACTCAAGTTTGACTAATTTATCACGGTTGTTGTTATCCCAGCCACCTTTATGTTGACGATGTTATGGAGGGAGCGCACACCTCTTCACTCAACTATAACAACCTTCTGGAAAGACTTTCGGACATCCATAGATGGCGATTACTCAACTACTTTGCAGTGACCTTGACGTAGGAACTACGTCCGTCACCTCGTCGTTGGGTGATTCTCCTTTATAACTCAACAACGTGCCTTGA
>OU015498.1:55954052-56184052 GCA_907164885.2 Dolomedes plantarius
GTACGCGTTTCCAGCTAGTCTACCTATAAAGCACTCTATTAATTCTCCTTAAATCGAAAATTCCTATAATCTCTTCGAAAAAAGAGATCGGACCCGGAACGTGATGAAAACTTGAACGGAACTGCAGCTACTTAGGATATTTGTCATTCAGTTTAAACGAAAGATGGGTCATTCATTGCTGTGATCCGTCTGCTTAAAAAGGAATCATTCACTTTCATTCAGCATTGAGCTTTTTTTCCCCTAGGAAAATGACTCTAGAGCAGTTATGTGGCACTAAGCCAAGCAAGGAGAAAAGAAAATATTCAAACATTTTTGAGAGATGGAAATGCAATCAAAAATGCCATGGAAAAGACAGTAGTTTTAGATGCACACCAGGTAGTCACTTGTCAAAATAATGAGAAATAGTAAATTTCGATTCTTGGGTTATCAATAACGCTAACAGATCGATATATTTGATTAGATTATCAAGAAAAAAAATTATAATCCGGTGCTATATCGAAATTACTGTCATTACTAGCCTGTGAAACAAGTGTGACCTAACTGATTGTGGATTGTCTAGTACCTATGAATGGAAGTTTCTTGTGTATTATTCACATTTTTTATCATTTTTTATGTAATTTTTCTTGGATTTTTGTGGGGGTTCGCGGGGCTAAAAAGGCTGAGAACTGCTGGACTAGATTAACCCAGTAAAAATAATATAACAAAGGAATTCTTGAAAACGAACGTTTAATTCAAATGCATCAAACGTTATAATTAAATTTCCAGCGAAATAAACATTCAAGAAACCTTAAACTAAAAAGGGAGATCTATAATTGATATTTTAATTGAGACTATAATTCTGAATGAGAAACGTATATATATATATATATATATATATATATATATATATATATATATATATATATATATATATATATATATATACATACATATATATATATATATATATATATGTATATATATATATATGTATATATATATATATATATATATATATGTATATATACACTGCTGGCCACTGTAAATGCAACACCCTGAAGGAAACATGCAAATAACATGAAATTTACAACATGCATTAGCGGAGGTAAGATATGCAAATGATTAGAATTTCAGCGCAGACGCACATCACGCGCACCTGTGGCGCCACTTCAAAGCGCTATTTAAGGCTTGGAGATTTCGACGATTTCAAGTTCGGCAATTGTGTTTTTCTTGTGGTTTTTTCAAAAAAAACGATAAATTATGCCTCGTCGAAAACAGCGATCATCTTTTGATCAAGTATACGAGTTCGACAGAGGAAGGATAGTGGCCTACCAAGATTGTGGATTATCTTTCAGAGAAATCGGTAGTCGTGTTGGACGAAACCAAACAACTGTAATGCGGATATGTGATCGTTGGATGCAGGAGGGTACGACGGACCGGCGTGTTCGATCGCATCCACCTCAGCGCACCACTTCACGCGATGACAGGCAAATTGTGCGCATGGCAGTGACGGATCGCTCAGTCACATCACGAACCATAGCACAGCACATGCAGTCTGTAACGCATCATCCAGTGTCTGCGCGTACCATTCGACGCCGTTTACAGCAGAGTGGTCTGTCCGCAAGACGTCCATTGCTTTGTCTACCCTTGACGCAGAACCACAGACGTCTCCGCCGCCAATGGTGCGATGACAGAAGGATGCGGACGGCAGAATGGAATGAAATTGTCTTTACTGACGAGTCACGCTTCTGTATGCAACACCACGATGGTCGCATTCGAGTCTGGAGACACCGTGAAGAGAGGATGCTGAACAGCTGCGTTATGCACCGCCACACTGGTCCTGCACCGAGTATTATGGTATGGGGCGGTATTGGATATCATTCTCGCACACCTCTAGTACGCATTGCCGGTACTTTAAACAGCCAGCGCTACATCTCCGAGGTGTTGGAGCCAGTTGTCCTTCCTTACCTTCAGGGCTTACCCACAGCCATATTTCAACAGAATAATGCGCGACCACACGTGGCATGCATTGTCCAACGGTTCTTCGTCAATCGCCAGATTTAATTGCTTCCCTGGCCGCCTCGCTCTCCGGATCTTTCGCCGATAGAAAACATGTGGTCCATGGTTGCTCTACGATTGACCCAGATTCCATCCCCAGCTGCCACAGCAGATCAACTTTGGCAACGTGTGGAAGCTGCTTGGTCTGCTGTACCCCAAGAACTCATCCAAAGTCTCTTTGAATCAATGCCGAGGCGTGTGGCAGCGGTGATCTCCAACAATGGCGGCTACTCTGGCTACTGATTTTGGCAGGAACCACACTTCACAGAAGTCTATAAATTTCATCATTTGATACTTGGTCAACATGTTATCTACAAAATAAATTTTGTTGTGATATCTCTTGTCTTTCTTGGTGTTGCAATTTGTGTGGCCAGCAGTGTATATATATATATATATATATATATATATATATATATATATATATATATATATATATATATATATATATATATATATATGTATTAAGTTTTTCTCCTACCGAATTTAATGTTTTCTTTTTTTTTATTAAAAATTTTATTTCTGCTAATAAATATTTGTGCAATTTTGAAATAAAATATTGGAAAATTATAGGTACGTATTATAGTCGAATTCTAATTTTTACCGAAAGTTTTGCGCAAAATCAAGCATGCGTATTATACTCGGGTGCATATTATAGTCGAGATTTTACGGTATATATATTCACAGCAAAAGAGCCAAAAATTTAACAGATAACAACAAAGATACGTAAATGAAAATTATGAAGGGAGGTTTCGCTGTATACGTATTTTACATGAATTTTTTTTTAAATTAATTAATCATGGTTGACTAAGTTCTATTGTAAGTTGTCCAATCCATACATAATATTTCATTGTTGTACGATAACATATTGTTTACCGTCAAATTTATGCAGAAACTTAACACCTGCAGCCGAATATTCATACAAGTCAATACTGGACGTCAGAATACATTCCCGGTCAACAACGTTCAGGTAACAATAGACGTATTGATATGTCTCCGGCCAACAATGCTATGATTTAGTATCAAGTAGTGCAATCTCCAGAAATTTTATAATTTAATATCACGTGATATCTGCTGTGTGAATAATGGACACCGACACTGCCAGATCCCCCGCCCCCTAAATAAAGAGTCCATCATACACTATCAGCATCTTTTAATTAAAAAAAATTTCAGGTAGTCTCTTCTAATGAAACTACAGCGGGTTATTAACGTAGAATTACTTATCGTTGCTTACCTCTTTGGTGTATATATGTATGTATGTGTTGGGTATATATGTTCTATATATAAATAATGTACGTATGTATGTATGTATATATATATATATATATATATATATATATATATATATATATATATATATATATATATATATATATATATACTGTTCCGACTGGAACTATTTGAATCTTCTTACGGAATCACGTGACTTGTGACGCGAAACTGTTCAGCGCGCATGCGCTATTTATGTAACTTTTCTTTTTTTTTCTGAGGAGCAGATTCGATTTAGATTTCGACTGAATAACATGTGATATAACTTTTTACCATGTTTTCATGAACTCGCTTTCTTGTTAGTTTGTGTGTGTGTGTGTGTTTGTCCGGTACGAATCTTGCAATCGATTTTTAACTAACTTCCCGACTAGCTAGACATTTGATACTTTAAGAATAGCTCAGAACACGATGACAATGCATTATTCTAATGCTTTTAGCCATCTTTAAGCAAACTGAAATCATTTTCAGTTAATTTTGTTTTGTAGACTGGTGCAGCCATCTATCGAACGGGACGGGAATGAAAAGTTAAACGCAAGTTAACCTCCAATTAACTTCATTTTCTTTCAAGTTGGTGGGATAATTAATCAAAAAAATTAAAAAGTATTTATTAATACATAGAATTGTCAAATTTATATGATTCAACAGAAAATTAAAAAACATGGTATATAAAAAGTTCTTTTTATCTTGTAACTATTATTAAATTTCATTCTCAAATTTTCTCACCGCAGAATTTCTTTGGAGTGTATTTTTGATGTAGATAAAAGATACCCCACGTTTAAATAGATTTAAAAGGGGATTTAAATTAAGTGACTTCTAGATACTACTGAATGCCGAGAACATAAATATATATATATATATATATATATATATATATATATATATATATTTATTTATTTATGTCAAAATTTTGACGCATTTCGGTACTTTTCTGTTTAACTGTTTACTGCTTGCCCAAACGATACAGACTGGGTTTGACGCGCTGCCAAAATTATAACTCGTGACGCAGGACATCTGAAATTTTGCTTTCCGAAGGACCGTTATGGAGGAACGTAATCCTACGTTAAAAGGGGGTTTTATTATATTTACACCATCAATTATACCACTGTATGTTTTGTTTTTTCTCTGACGACATGTTATACGCTTGGAGAGAAGAAGCAAAGGGGGGGGGGGGATAATAATCTACTGCCCGATGCCGCTATACAGGGGCCTGGTGTATGTAAGACACTTGGTAAAAGCACTTGGTAAAAGAAGCTTGGTAAAAGCCTCTTTTCCTGGCCCATGGGTAAGCTTTTGATGCCTTTTTATATGTATAAGTGATTATACACATGCTACCATAAAATCAAATTAACGGTTTTTTTAAACATGCATTTAGGAAGGCGATGGAGGATACTGCATAAAAAAATAATAAAGAAGACGGTATAGGACCATCTCGTCACAGGTCGTATGAATAGCATTGTTGAAATGCCTAACAAGAGGACTAGTCGTTCTTGGTTGCCATGCCAAGCTGCTCTTGGTTTGTTGAGTGAATTACATAAGTAATCTCAAATTTTTTTTTTTTTTAAGATACGCGAGTGCTATATTCTTTAATATTTTTTTATTAATTTAGCTGTTGATTGGTAATTTTGGTTAAAAAAGTCTTACAGTTTAAAGAAAGTTATATCATATCAGTGAATTAAAAGTCATTATATCATCCTGTGAAAGACCTTCTCTGAGAAATGATATTCGAATAAAAAATAGAGTTTCGTCACTTCGAATGGACAGTTCAGGTGAGAGAATATTGGTCTCAAGCTTTGGAGATACGGTTTCTAATTATGTTTCCTACAGGTGATTTTTACACCAAATAGAAAGGCATCGGAACAACGAGTTTTACATCTTCTGTTTCACATCAAATAATAATTAGGGATACGCCACTGATGAAGTCTTTCCTGAAGCATATTGTCTCAAAAACTAAATTACTCATCTATTCAGTTGTGAAAAGTATTCCTGATATAAAATTTTTTATAATAACTGAACACAATGAAGCTATATGCAGAACATAGCTGATTGCCACATTCTTCATTAAGGCTGTGTGTACTAACCCTATTGGATTCGCTCACTTCAATGTTAACCTATGGAGAAAATGTATCTACTACATTTACAGCTACATAAATGCTGATAATCCAATAGAAATGGTATTTTCAGATAGCCAGTACTTTTCTAAACCTTGCAACAGGATTCATTTTGTAAATTTCGTTCACCAAAGGAATTTATGAGTGTTTAAAACCCACTATACTAGATTTTTATTTTCACCAAATAATTTAAATTTAAAAATATTATTTGCATTTTAAAAAAACGAAAATGCTCCAAGGTGTAAAATTTTTTCTCTATTACGGAGTACAATTTTTAAAAGAAAAATTTTAAATCCAAGCCGGCAATCCTTGGAAAACTTTTCTCCATAGGTTAATATTGAGGTGGGCGAATCCAATAGGGTTAGTACACAACAGCCGTAAGTGGGTAAACCAAAAAGACTGGATAGTGAGTAGTGATGCGACATCGATAGCAAAACATCGATGTTTTGAAACATCGATATTCAATATTAAAACATCGATGTTAATAAAACATCTCCCAAAAACCATCGATGTTCTTAAACATCGATGTTTTAGAACATCCATTTTTTAAAACTGGTTTAGTAATCTCTAACATTAATGTTACTTCCGTTAGTCGTGGGGGGAGGGGGTGATTTAATTTTACTCTCTGATTGGGCAGGCACAAATGAAAAAAACTTGGTTGCTTTGGGCTACATTGATGACTCAAAATTCTAGGTGTAAATACCGCCATGTTTTGCCTTTAAATGTCCAGATAAATTCCTGGTATTGCCAGAAGTTCTGAGGGACTTAAGGCAAATATTGCATTTCGCTAATTTGTCAGTGGTTTGTAAAAATATTTCTAAACGGTACTTTTGGGAGGCATCTTACTAATAAAATTAACGTCAACTTATATAAAACCAGAACAAAACAAAAACTTAAATGGATGCACTCGTGTATATACTATTTGTAAAATAAAACCCCATGGAAGGTTTTGGAGTGTCAGGAACATTCCAAGCGCTCTGATTAGTTCATTGGTTGTTAATTGCCATTTGTCTGTTTGCTAAGGAATCATTCCCCCTTTTGTATTCGTCCTTTTCAGAATTCAGACTTACATTTACTGAGTGTGAAAATTATGCTACGTGGTAATTTTTTTTTATTACGGTACTTTTTCATTAAAAAAAAAAAAAAAACATCGAGACAACGTAAAACATCGAGCACAAAACATGTTAAAAAAACATCGGCTTCAATAAATCGATGTTTAAAACATCGATGTTTTTATCAAAATATCGATGTTTTTAAAACATCGACATCGATGTCGCATCCCTAATAGTGAGTCCTTAGGTCATTTAATATTTTCAAATATTTATCAGAAAAATCTCTTTTACACTCACCGTCAGTGTTCACTCGCTGAAATAAACGACTATCATGCAAATGACCTTTGAAGTCTGTCCAGTATCAATCAAGTACTTGAGCTTATATAATCCAAAAGCAAATAGGATATTTAAAAAATTATCCTCTAGATTTCGTGTTCTGAATCAAATGAACCCTATAAAAGCTCAAACAGTAGATTAAATATGTGCATTTCATTATAGCGAGAGACTTTAATTTCCTAGGAAAATTCCCTTTTATCCTTTATAATCCAAAAAAGTAGGTTCCAATTGAACTCTATCTCTTCCTTTGAGCTCTTGATTAATCCTGAACAGCTTTAAGACTTTACAACGAAGATGATTCTAAACACTGAATATTTTAATATGTAAATATGGTAGCGGAAACGCGATGGTTATTATGCAGTCATAAATTAGCTTGGAGTGACGTAAAGATCGGATGTGAAAAAATAAACGACGTGCGAAACCCTGTGGAAAAAAAAATGTTTACTCATTTACAATTCTTAAAACCAAGTTTCAGACTAACCGCGTTAATTGTTCTTGGCGCCAAAGAGATTAGTTTAGACCTTTTTTTATTTTTTTGCATAAATTATGGTTTAATACTTTAATTGACAGCGAGCAAAAGTAGTCTACTCTAATGACAGTGTTTTTCTATTCTATTTCGTAATTAGTTCAAGTAAATGCTTCTGTGGATTAAAAACGGTAAGAAATAAAATACTGTTTGAATGTAAAAAAAACCTGCCGTGAAAACTAATTTTTGCCCTTGCAGTAGCAAGAAAAGTGTTAAGAAAACATTATAACTTGTAATTACAAATGTACTTGGATGTCAGGTTTTTCTAAACTCATTCGGGAGGGGTTCCATCTGTACAGTGCTTTATAAAGGATAGTTAATAGTATTCATGTTGAATACTACGGAAAACATGGTTGGCCTAAAACATGCGCCTCTGGAATTGCTTGAATTATCGGGATGTTTATAGAGTTGGTATCAGAATTAATTTATTTTCGTGAATTTATATGCTACGCCTTTGCATGCAGACCACTGTTGGCACTTTTTGTGCCATCTCTGTGTTTTTCGAAAGCGAAATTCATTTGATGGAGAGATGGAGGCCATCAAAATTGCCTTAGAACAACTATTGGCCCTACATCATAAATTTAAAGAGAGTTGTTCTGCTATCGGATTCAAGGGCACTAATTCAAGCCATTGGCTCTTTGGAGATCCCTATATCTACAGAAATTCTCCAGTGTCGAGAGTTTATCCGAGGCCTACTCCTGAAAAACAAGGAAATTAGTCTGCAATGGGTTCCTGGACACAGTGGCATCCATGGAAATGAACAGGAAGATTTCCTTGCGCGAAAAGGTGCGACGTTATTGCAATCAAAAATTTTAAATGTGCCACATCGCTCTATAAAATTATACATAATACAATCCATGAGAAATAGATACCAGTTGAAATTGCTGGATAGAATTAAGACGAAACGTTAGAGGTTTGAAGATCTGGCTTGCTTACCAGATAGTCCACGACGAGACGCAGTGGCCTCGTTTCGGTTACTGACAGGCCATGACTGTCTGGGTGAGCATCTTCATCGGATTGGTGTATTTGCCCAGTCTTTCTCTCCACTTTGTGATCTTATGGAATCCATGAACAGAGCTCATCTGCGTCGCTGTGGAGCACTTCTTGGTTGTGACTCCGAGACCGCTCGATATTGGCGTCCTAGAGACTGACTAAGGCAATGACAGCGATCATTTACTTTCATGTTACTTATGTGTAATTGTTTGTATTTCCTTTTTTTCTTGCCTTGCCATTAGAAATAAAAAAAAAAACATTTTGAGTATTGTAGGAGTTTCAGTTATAAAAACCATGAATATTTTCTCTCTAATGCGGAGGCACGTGTTGAGAGATATTCGGCTTATGTTATTCCCCGCGAATTCTTGCTGGCTACTTTATCATGGGAGCTCCATTTACATAAGCAACATTGCTCCCTATGAGGGGTCAACACGATGACGACCAAGCCTTATTCGGGATTTGAACCCAAGCCCACTGAAAGGAAGCTCACAACGCTAACCACTACACCATGTGCGTGGCGTCGTGATTAAAATTCTGTGCGAGGAATTATATCTGTACTACAAACCTGAAGCAATTTCTCATTTGAAATTCCTTTTCCCTAATAACGTACCTTGCTCTCGGTTAAATATGTGTTTTAGGCAGATTTTGCAAACTCACGATAAAGAACAAAACTATTTTCCGTGTGTTTAGTCGAGATGTAGGGTAGACCAGGGCATGTTGGTCATAGGGGCACGTTGACCATCTGCGATATTTTTTCAAACTATCCGGTAGATTGCGTTACTAGCTAAGCGACGTGTGTCTTAGCACGTTTTCTTTCACCCATAATAGCGACAGCAGCGAAGAAGCAATCAAACAAAAGCCACTTCAAATTTTCAAATTTTCACTGGAGTTTTTTTTTTTTTTGCACTTATAAATAATCATTTATGATTTGTTTCTAAATTTAGTTTCACTTAAGGGAATAGCAATCAAAAAGATCGTTGTTCAAAGCAATAATTTTCTACCTACTGATTTGAAAAAATTATAAACAGAATATTTGATACAACGATCAAAAGCCAAAAGGGCGATACGGGGCAAGTTGGCTCAGTGACCCGTAGTCCAAGAGTTTGTTTTCTACATTCTTAAGCCTATAAAAGTCAATAAATCAGGAGAAGTCTGGATTCAATGTACCAGGTGCAATCATTGGGCACATGAATCATGTGTCACTGAGGACACGATAGTTTATGTTTGCATTCATTGTGATGATGAGCAAGATCGATGAAGGCGGTAGTTAAGTTGGACAAAATATCTTTTCTTATCCTTTGTGTCTTTTATATACCATATTAAAATTACATTTGATATTTATGTGTTTTTTCATTTCCGTTAGTAATCCGAAAATCAAATCAACTTAGAGGGCCAACCTGCACCGTTCGATGGGGCAGGTTGGCTCAGTGACTTGATGTTCTGCTGAGCTTCATATAGAAACTATTAATTAATATTTTTCAAACTTTCTCCATACGTGGTTATTCTTTAAGAGGTGCTGATTGTACAAATTAAAAAAATAAAAAATTTTAATAAATGAAAAAAAAATATATTTAAGAATAAATGGGCCAACAAGCCCTGGTCTACCCTACTGTATTTTTCGGATCACAAGACGCTCCTTTGTATATAACAAAATCGACTTAAAATTGGGGTGCATCTTTTATACCGAAGGTAACATTAAAATAAAATGAATACTTTATTATATATATTATATATATAGGTGTATATATATATATATATATATATATATATATATATATATATCTTTATATACCTAACAAAATACAAAATATTCTGTTCTAAAAATCCTCCCATAAATTTGAAGAGCGACTTGTTGTCCGGTGCGTCTTATAGTCCGAAAATAAGTAATTAATGTACGCGTCTTCCCAGGCCTCTATTCAAAACAGTTGAATAAATAAGTGAAATATGTACGCTAATACGTTGCAACAATCTTATTCGGTATTTAATTTATCGCTTAGATTTATGGGCCCCCATTCCAAAGTACTACTAACGGCTGCATTAAAAAAAAACATATAAACAAATATGCGTTGGTTCAAATCGTTTTTCAACTCAGTTTTGCGTAAACTGAGACATGAATCATTCATAAGTGTCATTAATATAAACAAATCTAAGATAGTAATAATGTTTAAGAAGAATGATTTAGAATTATGATGCTTTAGAATAATGATTATGTTCGTATGTATTAATGTAAATCACCAGCTATCAACTTGAATTTTGTAATATTTCCTGTATGATTTACATCCTGATTCATCTAAATGCTTTCGACGATCCTGTTATATTCTCCAAAGTCATCTACGTTAGCAATGAATGCGTAAACATAAATATGGTTCTTTTCAAGAAATGTTTATAAACATGCTTGTAAAGTGTTTTCTTTGTTGGGCCGTCAGTATATCATCCAGTTTATTTTATATCTGATGTTAATGCAGCTGCGTACTAACCTATTGGATTCGCTCACCTCGATGTTAACCTGCGGAGAAAATTTGTCGAAGGATTGCCAACATAGATATATAGATTTTTTTTTTTTAATGTACTCCGTAATAGAGGAAGAAATTTTACACCTTGCGGCACTTTTCGTTTTTTTTAAATGCAAATAATATTTTAAAGTTTAAATTATTCGGCAAATAAATTTGGCATAGTGTGTTTTAAACGCTCATCAATTCCTTTGGTGGACGAAATTTATAAAATGAATCGTGTTACAAGTTGTAGAAAAATTCAGGCTATCTGAAAATACCATTTTTATTTGATTATATCAGCATTTATGTAGCCGTAAATAGTAGACAAATTTTCTCCATAGGTTAACATTGAGGTGAGCGAATCCACTAGGGTTAGTATACAGCATCCTTAGGTTATCGTGGTCTAAAAAGAAGTTCATTAAAAGGCATAATTCCTCTAATAAATTCACTGAACTGTAAAAACCCAATAGCTCTGAGAAACATTATTTGTAGTACTTTAATATCTACGATTCTTTTGACAAATACTAGACGAGGTAAGGAGGGATGAAAAACCTCTTTTTTTTTACCTTTTTGGTACTTTTCTGTTTAATTGTTTACTGCTACTGGGTTTGGCGCGCTGCCAAAATTATATCTCGCGACGCCGGACAATTTGTTTTCTCTCCGGAGGACCGTTATTGAGGAACGTAATCCTACGTTAAAAATAAAATTATGTATTCCCCAGAGTATTGTGCAAATTAATATCCTTCAAAAATAAACCCATTATGCGTAGGCATACTAATTTCAGTGGCTCAGCTATTCTTGGAAATATATATTGAAGTCCTTTGTCAGAATGTACTCCTTGAATTGGAGTCCTTTGTCCATTAAGACCGTCGCTAAACTGAAAATTTTTACAACGTGATATTATTAAGAGGGATGTAGCCTACTTGGACAGTTGCGGATGAAGCATTTGGAGGCTTCTAAGCGCAATCTAGATTTAAGATCCCCCTTTTTCTAAATATTATTAATAAATATTACTTAAGGTATTTCCTCACGGTCAAAAGGGAAATTTTATCGGTTAGCTATTAAGTAGTAAAAACGTGTACTACGCCGTTTATCGTTCAACGAAAGGTAGATTGTCTAGATCAGGGTTTCCCAAACTATGTTCCGCAGAACACTGGTGTTCCCCGGAAAGTCAATAGGTGTTCCGCGAAAACCTGGAATGGTTTTATATCCTGCAACGGCTACAAGAAATTCAAACATGTTTGACGAATTAATTAAAATGTCGAAAAAATTAAGTATTCATGCATAATTACTAAATACTAAATAAATAATTAATGTTTTTTGTCTTTTTTTTAATTTCATTGTGTGTTATCACATATTCTACAAAATAAACAAAGTGTTCCGTTAAAATTTCAGGATTTACAGGTATTTTTCAGGGTTCCATCGAAGGCAAAAGTTTGGGAAACCCTGGTCTACTAGATGAAGATGGTATCTTTGCTTGAAGTTCACAGAATCTATAATTCTTTTTTTATTTTTTATTTTGAAGCTGCTAACTTTGAAGACCCACGGCAATCGGAGTACCCAAGCGCACTCTTCTTGCGCTTGTGCGATGATCCGCCACTTGCTTGGAAATCCACACACAACCGAGAGCAGCTAGCTGACCATTGTTACCTCTTTTCAACAATTCGCTATGTCAAACAGCAATTCCGTGCGCGCGAGATCATCCATTCAACTATAAATGAATGAAGTCTTAGTGTAGGCATGCAAATTGCATCATAATCCCTTTGTGTATGGTTAGGACACATAAGTAATGCATCATTCTCACGATATGTCAAAGAAGTGTCTTAATGCCCGTATTAATGTAGTCGTTAAGACATTTCATTCTCAACGTAAATTGCGATGCCTTGCTTGAATGTAGTAGAATGAGTAGAATTTTTTTTTTTCCGAGAAAGGACTTTTTTTTAATATCAGGTATTTCGAGAGTCTTTTACATGATGTCTGACCATTCTCAACGTTAAAATGAACTCCACTGTGTAGATGTCATTTTTACTATAGACTACATGCAATCAGTTTAACTACAATTGTACGAAACAAAATGTGTTGTTATTTCTTTTATACAGGGAAATTCGTATATAGGTTTCTTCTTTTAATGTATTTCTTTAGGTAGTAAGTTTAGAGTTTCATTTCTTAAAGGAAAACAGGTAGTGACGACCATAATTAGTACTGATATTTCATTTTTCTTTGTCGTTAAATTATTTTGTCGGACAGTTGACAAAAATTCTTTTGCAGACTTCACAACAAGCTAACTTGTACGCCCGTACTTGTTACACAGGTATATTTTCCTTAAACATTTAAAATCTATAAAATTATAATTCATTATGTGATATTTTTTCCTTTAAAGCTTAAAAGCTCTGATTATTTGTTACTTTTTCTTATTTATTTATTATTTTGCATCTTGACGTTCCGAAAACAAATTAAAACTATTTTGGTGATGAAGGAAAATTTTTCGGTGAACTCTTACATTTCGAATACACTTTGATGCAGATAGTTTGTACTTGGTATTCGGCATTTATGTCTTTTTCTAAATGCTAACTGATTGTGGTGACATTCGTTAAGACACTTATCTATCTTAATTATTACCCTAAAGAAAAAAAAATATTTAAAAAAATTAAGTGTCTGTGACTTTTCTTGCTTGGTTTTTATACTTACCAAAAATGAATCATATCATAACGACTACGGAAGCTAGCAGTAAACTCAACGTGTACATATGTATGTGGCGAGTAGTATATATACATAGTATATATTTACATATATATGTGTATATATGTATACATACACACACACACATATATATATATATATGTGTGTGTGTGTTTGTGTGTGTGTGTGTGTGTGTATACAAATATATACATACTCGTATATATACGAGTAGTACATATCATACGACGTGACACACACACGCACACACACACGCACACACACACACACATAATATATATATATATATATACGCACACTTTAGTTTCTTTCGGTTCAGTAAAGCATTTATTTTTAAATATACAAGATATTCTGCGTGTGCTTAGCGTAGTGTCTTTGAGATATCTTTTCATTTACGAAGTAAAAATGAACACATCCATGAAGATTGCGCATTTACAATTGCAAATTTGGCGGCAATGTTGGCTGACCAATTTCATTAGAATTGCAGATTTTAAAATACGCTATTGTGCCACCCACATCGTGTCGTGTGGTTAGCGCCTCAAGCTTCCAAGGTGTGTGCGCTTGGGTTCGGATTGCGACCAAAGACATGCACGTTAATGTGCTGTATACCCTCATAGGGCGCAACGTTGTTTCACCTTTATGGTGATCCCATTATAAAGTTGCCAACGATAATCGCGATGTGTACGGGTGAATGTCGGGAAGACAAGCGCCGACTGCTTTGGAATAAAAAAAATATTCTATAGTGTTCTTATTCCGGGAAACTTGCTCATATTTTGTGGAATACAGATATTCCTCGACTTACGACCTACGGAACAATATTTTTTGAGAAAAAGATAAAAATAAGTAAAAACAAACATAAAAATTTCCGTCGTAAGTTCGAGCGGTCGTAAGTCCAGTGGTAGTAAGTCGAGGAATACCTGTAGCTTAATGCAACCGAGAGTGAGGAAATGATACGTTAGTATGCAGGACAAAATTGAAAAATCTTTTACCAATTTGGACTACAGGATGATAAATGTTCTGTCTCTTTTTACACCTGGGAAATTCAGTTTAGATTTCGTTAAAGCTTTCGTGAAAGAAAACATTAAACTTGGTAACTTGCATGTAACTCTTTTAACTTGGATTTCAATAAATTACAAGAAAAAAAGAAATTTTTATATACCATGTTTTTAAATTTTCTGTTGAATCATATAAAATTGACAATTCTATGTATTAATAAATATTTTTTGAAAATTTTTTTGATGAATTATCCCATCAACTTGAAAGAAAATGAAGTTAATTGGAAGTTAACTTACGTTTAATTTTTCGTTCCCGTCCCGACCGATAGATGGCTGCACCAGTCTACAAAACAAAATTAACTGAAAATGATTTCAATTTGCTTAAAGATGGCTAAAAGTATTAAAATAATGCATTGTCATCGTGTTCTGAGCTATTCTAAAAGTTTCAAATGTCTAGCTAGTCGGGAAGTTAGTTAAAAATCGATTGCAAGATTTGTAAGGGACAAACACACACACAAACAAACAAGAAAGCAAGTTAATAAAAACAGGATAAAAAGGTTAAGAACCATTGATTCAAACCGATCACTCCCAGGGGCGGCATCTTTGGCAGCATATACTTCCCTCCCACCCCCGCAAACTCCACGGAAGGAAAGTTACTAAACAAGAACCTCATATCAAATATTTTGCGTCCGATATTCTACATAAAAAATTTCATCAATAAATTATTATTTTGCATTTGTTTTTAAGAAAAACATTACTATTATATTGGTGCTAATTTGTTATTTCGGTTAATATCATTCGTATTAATTATATATATAATAGCCGTTGTCTCTGTATAACACTTCCGGGCTGTACTCATCTTCCAGTTGAAGCCCTCAGTAAACAAACAGCCGGTTAGGCTTAATTTCAATTTCCGATATGGATCAGAATTTTTTCTTACCTAAAAACTAATATCTTCTCCATCAAATCATGTTTGTTCAGCCTATTTTTCTATAAAACATTCAGAACTAAAAAAAATTGGATGCTTTTAGCTGTATATTTAACAGTTTTTAAAAATCTGTTTACTTTTGCTATTCTAAACTTACTGCTATTCTAAAAGTTTCAAATGTCTAGCTAGTCGGGAAGTTAGTTAAAAATCGATTGCAAGATTTGTACCACACAAACACACACACACACAAACAAACAAGAAAGCGAGTTAATAAAAAAATGGTTAAAAGGAAGCATTCATTAAATTATTATTATTATTATTATATATATTTTTTTAAATTCAGGTATGGACTTTGTTAGAGGCTCATAGTTTGCCGCATTACAGAATGCGGGACAGCAAACTTTTTAAACCATGAGTCAGATTTTATGGTTTTGCAGGTACAATTCTTTTTTTACATTTCTCGTAACATATTTCATATAAATTTCCACTTAGATTTCATATTATTTTCTGCAGATGAGTTATACATTGTCAACACGTGCTTTAAAATTTCCTTTGGCAGATCAAACTTGGCCAAAAGATGGCAACCACTTTAATTTGAATTGTTCAAGACAAAATGTCCGATTTGATAATAAAGTGAGAATGAGAAAATGTTAGAAAATTCTTTGACTGTTTAGCTGTAAGAGGGATGGTTAAGGCTGCTGTGTACTAACCCTATTGGATTCGCTCACCTAAATGTTAACCTATGGAGAAAATGTGTCTACTATTTACCGCTACATAAATGTTGATAATCCAATAAAAATGGTATTTTCAGATAGACTGAACTTTTCTGCACCTTGAAACAGGATTCATGTTATAAATTTCGTCCACCAATTGAATTCAGGAACGTTTAAAACATAGTATACCAGATTTTCCCCCCGAATATTTTAAATTTTAAATATTATTTGCATTTTAAAAAAAACGAAAAATGCCCCAAGGCATAAAATTTCTCTCTCTATTACGGAATGCATTTTTAAAAAAATCTTTAAATTCAAGTCGGCAATCCTTGGACACATATTCTCCACTAGCCGGGCTTCGCCCCGCTAGGCTCGGGCGTCGCCTAGCTACGCTCAAGCCATCAGTGTAACATATTTATGTACTTCGGGCCCCACAAAAGAAAAAAAAAGCCTACAAATGTATTAAATTCAACTGAATTAATTCCTTTCAATTTTCATTCCCGTCGCTGCCGACAGATGGCAGCACCACTGCTCCAGATGATTTGGTTTCTCAGCGGTGAGTGATTTTAGAATGAAAATATCTCTAAAACTATTGAATTAACAGAATAAGTGTACGCAGAAAAAATTATCAGTTTTCGAAGCTCTTTCCAAATATGCAACATTTATGTACTTTCATGAGAAAAAAATACACCGATTTTCCTGTATATTTGTCGGCCACTTTTTTTCGAGGAGTGGCCCGCCCAGATGTGTTACGGTCACGTGATCTCTCGAAATCCACTTGTCCCTTTATTAGTATAAATAGGTAAACATCGAGATGAGCGAATCCAATAGGGTTTGTACACAGCAGCCTTAAAGCATTGGTGGCAAATTCGATATTAAGTGAGTTTTTTTAATTTGAACATTGTAAAATAACTGTTGTCTTGAATTTGTGTAACGATGAGCGGTGACTAGTCTAAGTTCTCTGCACTGGTTTACCGTGGCAGGTATGTGTTTTGTATGTCTTTATAAAGGAAGATTCAACGTAGATTAACGTGAGCAGTTGTCTGCAAGAGAAAATGTGTTAAATCCTAAAATTGATAGAGCAGTCTTTGACAAACGGGGGGGGGGGGGGGCAATTTTCATTTTCAATAAATTGAACACCATATCGTTGTCCTAATTAACAAATCACGTAAATCACATTTCCCCCTTTTCATATGATGAACAAAAGACTGACTTATTCGACAGTGAAAGATAAATTATTATCCATTATACTTAAAAATAAGTGTTCTGAGATATATATATATATATAAATATATATATATATATATATATATATATATATATATATATATATATATATATATATATATATATATATATATATATATATATTTATATATATATATATATATATATGCTAGAAGGTAACCCGTCATTTTGACGTCATAATACTAATAATGACGTCATAATGGAAAAAGTATATGAGAGTTAAAAAATATCCCGAATTATCTACCAATATTGCATTCAATCCACACCTTGTAAAAGCAAACCCTTTCATTATTTTTTATTTATTTAGTTTCTCATGCGATTGGAGTAGTAGACTGCCATGCAGTTTTTTACAGCTCACTACGCGATATGAATACTTGAGCTACTTGATTCATTCACATTCAAGTTTGTTTACTTTCATAATTCATCGCAAAAGTAAACAGATTTTTAAAAACTGTTAAATATACAGCTAAAAGCATCCATTTTTTTTTAGTTCTGAATGTTTTATAGAAAAATAGGCTGAACAAACGTGATTTGATGGAGAAGATATTAGTTTTTAGGTAAGAAAAAATTCTGATCCACATCTGAAATTGAAATTAAGCCTAACCGGCCGTTTGTTTACTGAGGGCTTCAATTGAAAGATGAGTACAGCCCGGAAGTGTTATACAGAGACAACAGCTATTATATATATATATATATATATATATATATATATATATATATATATATATATATATATATATATATATATATATATAAAAGCCACATTGTTATGTAACTAAACATCTGTTGTTGTTGTTGCTTATGCCACTTGACCGAAAGCAACATCAGGTCAAGTCCCGAAGGCTATGGGGATGAAGGTGCGGCTCCTGTTTTGACTGGCACCACAAGGGTCAGAGTCCGACTTGGCCAAAGGACCAGTCCCGTAATTTTGAACCGAGTCAAGTGGCGAGACAGGAACACTTGAACCCGCACCTTCAGAGGTAATTTTGAGAACTTGGAGGACATTTGCAGCCACGATATATTTTACGTGCACCAGCCGCCATTAGTGTACACGGCAGTGGATTTGTCAGCGATGAGCATCGAAATGACTTACAGATCACTAGCCCGCTGCCCTTACCAACTGGGCCACTGCGTCCACAATTAAACATCTTCATAATTGCAGTGAAATTACAAGGTTAGCAACAGTTAAGTTAAAGACTTACGTAGTATGTGTTGTTTTTTCCCTTCTTTGGATAAATAAAATTTTTGGCGTTATGAGTTTTGACAGAGTTGTATAGGAACCATAAACCAATGTAATAACATGAAAATCCCATATTCGTATATTTTGGAGTGACATGGTTTGTTAATTAGGCCAACGATATCCTAAGTCCTTATTCTATATGGAAAAATCCTCATGAGATTTTTTTATTTACCCTGTGAGAAAAGATTTAAAGATTGTGGAGCTACCATTTTAATTTTGAAAGCTTGAAAATACAGGGTGGCTAATAAATACTGTGACAAATATCGAATCATTTAATTACACACAGATGAAATAGAAAATGGAAAATTCAACAATATTATGAGCATTATACATGAAAGTTTACCATGAAATAATTTTACTCGAATCGACCGTCATCTTTATCGATTACTAAAGATAATCTCTTACGCCACTGTCCTATTGCGGCACGAATCATTTTATGAGGTAATTTGTCCCATTCACTCCGTATGGAAGCTTTGAGGGAGTCCAAACTTCTGTGCTGCTTAGCATTTACTTTAGACTCTAATATCCCCCAAATGCAATAGTCTAAAGGATTTAGATCTGGTGAAGAAGGAGGCCAATCTTCTTGCTTGATAAACTTCGGGCAATTGGCATGGAGCCATTCCTGTGTTGTTTTGGATCGGTGGGACGGTGCAGAATCTTGCTGAAATATCCAATTCTTTTTGGGATACAATCTGTTAACATGTGGTAATAAACGTGTAGCCAATACTTCCTGTTTGTAATATTCAGCATTGATTTTTACCCCTTTATCGATGAATTACAGAGGCAGTTTTCCATTGTGGGACACTGCAGCCCAAACCATAACAGAATTCTTGTTCTGAAAGCGTTTAACAGTTCGAAGATTTTCAGGTATATCCTCGAAGGTTGCTGAATATACAACATCATTTTTAGCATTATAACTTTGTTCTGTACAAAACAGCTTCTCATCAGAGAAAATTATTTTTTCAACACTTTTGCTACCGTGCCGGTTCAGCAATTTCTTACATCTTTGTAACCTTTCTACTATTTGTGCAATAGTCAAACCTTGAACTTTTCTTTTGCGATAAGGGCGAAAACCCAGGTCTTCATTTATGATAAGTTGCATAGTTCTGCGACTAATGTTCTCCTCTGCAGCCATTTTATTTGCAGAACGTTGTGGATTTCTTCGTATCTTTTCACGAATTCTTTTGATGCGTTCTTTTGTACGAACAGTGCGTGGACGACCGGACCTTGGTCGATCTTTACAGCTATTGGTATCCAATAATCGATTTATAGTCCTATATATAAACGTCCTATTAAAACCAAGGCATTTTAATTGCTTAAATATTTTACCTGCAGAAAATCTGGGATCAAAAAGCTGTTTAACCATTAACCTTTTGGCTTCCATCTTTAAAAATATTCTACATGTTTTACTTTAAACAAAAATCCTCTGCGCTTACAAAAAGTTGCCAATCACACAAATAGATAGATAAATTGTTTTTCCAAACGATTAAAATTAACTCTTATTTTTTGGAGTGTTACAGTATTTATTAGCCACCCTGTACAATACTCCAATTAATTTCATATCGAGAAATTACAATTCCCCAGACCAATGGTTCTCAACTGAGGTACGCGTACCCCTTGGGGGTACGCTAAAATCTGTAAGGGGTACGCGGTTGACTATCAAAAAGTATGCAAAATTATATTGATACATGGTAGAATTTAATTGTGACAAAAGTTTGAGTTATGATTTAAAACTGAAAACTATCTGTAAAGCAGCAAGCAAGCACGTCGCTCGTTACTTCTGTATTTGTGGCTGGAGTAAAGTGGAACAGTAGTGTGCAAGTATGCAATACAGAGTCGCAGACAGGGAGGGCAGCGCTGGCTACCGGCACACTGTCGCAATGACGAGTCCACCGCGCTTTCGGCCACCGTGCATTAATTTCCCTCTTTCGCCATTCTCTCTGTGTCTGTTTAGTCATTATTAACTGGTCAGTCTCAGTAACTTTCCAGTTTCCCATCTTACTTTGTGCGTGGACATATTACAGGTCAATACAGGTAATAATTAAAGGTCGTATACTTTGAAAAATGTTTATATACCGGGTGGTCATAAAGAAACTTTGCCGATATATGGACCTCTAGCGGCTGTTCCGTTCAACCGATCGAGATGAGATTTCAGATATAGTTATTCAGAGGTATGAGCTCGGAATTCTGTGAACGATAACCAAGTGGCGCTCACGGTTACGGTTATAGGTACAGAAACTCGAAATTTTCAAATGGCACCACCCATTTTTTCCCATCGCAAAATGATCAGCGCTTTCAAAAACCCTAAAGAGCGTTAGAACGGTAAGTGTATCACAATAAACGGACGCGTTATGCACGCACAAAAAAAACAGCTCTGCGAATGGCTAACAAAAACGCGATCAGAGAGCTTTTTATCGGTTTTCTACGCTGAATATCTGGCGAACGGCGTTCTGTGATTGGTTTCTAGCCACTGTCATATGCAAATTTCCTCCGTGCGCCCCGATCGTGTCTTTGTTGGCCGTTCGCAGAGCTGTTTTTTGTGCGTGCATAACGCGTCCGTTTTTTGTGATGCATGTACCGTTCCAACGCTTTTTAGGGTTTTCGCATGCGCTAAGCATTTTGCGACGGAAAAAAGTGGGCGTTGCCATTTGAAAATTTCGTGTACCTATAACCTATACCTATAACCGTACGTATACCTATAACCGTAACCGTGGGCGTCACTGTGTCTCAGAATCCTGAGCTCAAACATCTGAATAACTATATCTGAAATCTCATCTCGATAGGTTGAACGGAACGATCGCTAGAGGTCCATATATCGGCAAAATTTCTTTATGACCACCCGGTATTTAACGATAAGTGTTAATATTTATTAATTTAAGACGATGGATAAATGGCTTCTTTGTGCGTGGACAGTTAAATTTTAGCTAATATAACGCATTTTAATAAAGCTAAAGTGTATTTGTTGGGGGTACGCATAGTTAATGATACACAAAAAGGGGTACGTGGGTTGAAAAAGGTTGAGAACTCCTGCCCTAAACAATTTTACTGCGAGATAATTTGATCTTAGTTAGAGAAAGCTGAAAGTAGAACATAATATACTTTATTAGGCCACCATTTTATTAAGGTAGCATAAAATTCAAATTTTGGTTAAATTTATGCGTGGAGTAATTTACGGTAGAATATCTTGACCCATTTATCATGGGAGAAAGTTTTAAAGCGTTGAGTTTATTGGTAGAAAGGACCTGCCTCCGACCTCCAGAGACCAAGTTAGTCATGTGTTCGAAGTAGCTCTAAACGGGGGACTATATTAATTTTCCGTGAGTAAGCAGCTCCAGGAATGGTAACTTGTTTGCATGACTTGCTCTCATCAGCATTAACTCATTCAACAAAGCGTGTAATTATAAACAGCATTTGATGAAATTTTATTGAGTTAAACGTCCGGACTACAACTTCAGCTTCGCTTGTGTTCGGGTGTCTTCGCATTCATCCATCATCTAGTAAATATTGTTGAGCACCGTTTATGAGGTCCCACTGATGAATATCAATTTTCTAATGCATGACTGACTTCATTCGCAGTTCATTTCAGAGCGTGTTCCTAGAGCAGATTATGAATGCGTTTCAATCAAACTAATGAATAATAGCTGGAAATGGGAGAAAGTAAGAGGTTATTTACCTAATACATAAGCCTAAAAGATTTTTTTAATGAGAGTGTTCTGTGTTTTTGTCTTTTGAATTTTATATTTTGCTCCAGAACATTTTACAATCAATCTTCATCTCCCTTTGTAGTAAGTTCATTCTGAAAGGTAAACAGTAAAAGGACATGCGAGAGTAAAATCACTAATAGCAACTAAGCTATACCAATAGAATATAATCACCAGTAATACTTAGCTCACCAGCAAATAGTATTAAAGGAAATTTGCCTGGACTCCCTGCACTAGTATTTTTTTCTAGAGAAAGTCATTAAGTAATGGTAAACGTCAAACTTGGGAAATATGAAACTAATTCAAAAAGGATTTCGAGGGACAAAATGTTGTCATATTTAATATGGAGGAGTTTATTAAAGATTCCTCTACCGTTTAAAACCTGTGTCAGAGAGAATTGTTGAAGCAAAAACGGGTGACACAAATAATTTTAATACGGATAGCATAAAATTAATTTTCTTTTGAGTTAATAAATTGGAAAACTCTGTTTGATTCTGTCGGCTACTCATAGTTCATTACGACAAGCCGCCCACTTGGTGTAATGGTTAGCGTTCAGAGCTGCCATTCAGTACCAAGTAACACACACCATTGGCCCAACCGCATATTTTCGTTACATCGTTGGGGAATGGTTACCTTGGCAGAAATTTCTGAAATTCATATGGGCCAACTGCAAAATGGTTATGTTGGGCCAACAATTACAAAAATGTTGTTGCTTACCTGCAAAGTTGACTGTTGGGCCATCTGAAAGCCTACTGTTGGCAGACCTGCAAATCAAACAGTTGGTCCAACTGCAAGCCTACTGCTGACCTGAAAATCCAACGGTTGGGCGAACTGAACATCAACCGTTGGGCCAACTAAACGTCAACGGCCAAATCCTTCAAATCCAACGATTGGGCCAACTGGAAGCCTACTGTTTTGGCAGGCCTGCAAATTCAACGGTTGGGACAACTGAATGCCAACGGTTATGTGTTATACTTGGGGTGGGCTTAGTTTCAAATCTCGAATAAGGCTTCGTCGTTTCCGTGTCGTCCCCCTTATATAGGGAGCAATGCTGGCTCACCTAAATGGTGCTCCCATAATAAAGTAGCCAACTAATCACAGTGAATAACAAAAGGCGAATGTCTCACGACAAAGTGCCTTAGCATTAGAAAAAAAATCATTTCAACAAAGTAAATAGGACTGTAGAAAGTACCGGTGGCTACATTCATGGTACTACAATCCGGCCGTCCACATTATACGGTTGTAATCTTTCAAAGCTTTCACCAATAGTTTGTCCCTGATTCAAAACCATGAGCCTGGTTTTGAATGTTGGCATGCAATGTTGGCTCACCTGCTGCGTGTAACCATAATAAATTTCTGCAAAACTTTCGGCATATATGTTACAAATGACCTCAGAACTAGTGCATCGGGGAAAAAAAATCAGTGCCAATGAACTTACATTTTTAATTATCTTGAGAATGGATCACCAAGCACATGGATGATGAAAAAAGGAAAGAAATTCATTGGAATAGGGCTTTATAGATCATGTCCACCAAGGTGTGGCCATGCACGCAGTCATCCCACGCGCAGATCGCATTTTCGAGGCTTGTCTTGTATCAGACTTTTTCAAATTCCAAACTAATTCAAAAATCTTCCCTTTTTTTTATCAAATATTTACAAAAAAAAAAAGGAGTGTCCATTTATTTTCGTATGTTTAAAGAATGCTTGCCTTAAAAACACTTTGAAGTAAATTTTCAGCTATTGAGTCCTGTGAAAAGGAGAAATTGTAATAAATGAAAGCATTGGAAAATAATTCTATGATGCCCGGTATAAAGGTCTTAAGTCAAAAACAGTGATTTTTAGATGCTTGTTACTATTGATAAAAAATATATATATTTTGGCTGGTATAAAAGTCTACGTCTATAAATTTTGTATAGAATATTGCATGTCTTGTTTCATAATCAAATTTTCATTCCAGTCAAAAGATCTTAGTTCTTTTTTTAATCAATACTCACAAGCATCTGTATATCACTGTTTTTTACTTAAGCCCTCTATACCGGGCATCATAGAATTTTTAAAGCATATAGTCTTTTTTTTTTTAAATCTAATCCGACAATTGCTACATATTTGATAACTTATCAAATTTTACATCCTTTTGAAACCCTAATTGAACCTCTTCCTTAATTTACACCCCTGCCCGAAATTTACTAGACCAAGATTTACCAGTTTTACCAATATTTACCAAATTAAAACCAGTGCAATATTTTCGGAGATGCACTGGCATGTCAGGTAAACATTCGCCATTCTCCCCTTTAAAAAATCCTTCCTTAGATCTTCCTTGAAAGGAAACAGGAAGTTCATCCCCGCACAGGAATATCTTAAAGGACATCATATATTTGATAACTTATCAAATTTTATATCCTTTTGAAACCCTAATTGAACCTCTTCCTTAATTTACAACCCTGCCTGAAATTTACTAGACCAAGATTTACCAGTTTTGCCAATATTTGCCATATTAAAACCAGTGCAAGATTTTCGGAGAGGCACTGGCATGTCAGGTAAAACATTCGCCATACTTCCCTTTAAAAAAAAAAAAAAAACCTTCCTTAGATCTTCCTTGATAGGAAACAGGAAGTTCACCCCCGTACAGGAATATTTTAAAGGACATCATATATTTGATAACATCAGATTTTGTATCCTTTTGAAACCCTAATTGAACCTCTTCCTTAATTTACAACCCTGCCGAAATTTACTAGACCAAGATTTACCAGTTTTACCAATATTTACCAGATACAAACCAGTGCAAGATTTCCGAAGATGCACTGGCATGTCAGGTAAACATTCGCCATACTGCCCTTTAAAAAACCTTCCTTAGATCTATCTTCCTTGAAAGAAAACAGGAAGTTCACCCCCGCACAGGAATACCTTAAAGGACATCATATATTTGATAACTTATCAAATTTTATATCCTTTTGGAACCCTAATTGAACCTCTTCCTTAATTTACAACCCTGCCTGAAATTTACTAGACCAAGATTTACCAGTTTTACCAATATTTATCAGATTAAAACCAGTGCAAGAGTTTCGGAGATGCACTGGCATGTGAGGTAAACATTCGCCATACTTCCCTTAAAAAAAAAACCTTCCTTAGATCTTCCTTGAAAGGAAACAGGAAGTTCGCCCCCGCACAGGAATACCTTAAGGTACACCATATATCTGTTACGATATAGCGGTTACGTTTACATAAATAAATCACGTTTGATAGAACCCAGCATAATTATCCCACAGTTTTTTTTTTCTTTCCCATTCACAACCTGCTTACGGAAAATGACCTTGCCACATATCTGAACCCTTCCACACGCTTACTCACATTAGACTGGAGTCGATTTATCGCGATGGCGCCAAAGCGCATTGTTATCAACTACCTAAAAACCCGGACACAGCCTTTGTGAGATGCCGTATGAGCCGCCAACCCTCGTGCAAGCAGCATTATTATTATCAGCTACCACGCTTTTGTGTGCAGGCATTTAAAGCTTGTAACTTGTAACCCGCATTCAGATAATAGTATCGTCAGGGCGATCTTATTCACGGAGACAATCTTTTCTTGACGAGTGCCTTAAAATGTTGAAGGTGATATCGTGTTTCTTAAGATGTCGATAAAGAATGGCTTGTTTTTCGGAGGCACCCGGGAACGTCGTTAAAGGTTCTGAGAATTTTTTTTTTCAGGTTTAATGCTAACAGTGACGCACCCAGGATTTAATCTTAGGGGGGGAGGGGGCAAAATCAATATTCATAATGCAATTTCTATTTCTTTGGGGAGGGGGGGCAGGGCTCGATTTAGAAAATTCTTGACTATAGGCACAACTCGGGATGGGGGCTCCCTAACACTGATGTGGGCGTAACATTTCCAAAATTGACACACAAAAAAAATAATATGAATCATTGTGAAAGTACCATTTTACCAAGAATTGGCTATTTGAAGCGTATAAGCCTAGAACATTATCAAATAACAAAAAGCAATGCAACGTATTAATTTCATCATTAAAATACCAATACAATGCAACCAGAAAAAATTATTAATCCCTTATATACACTATAACATACATATGATGAACTATACATATGATGAACCAATCAATCAAATTTTAAAGAATATATAAAAAAATTGCTATAAAAAAGGTAAAATAAAAAAAAATTGAACTGGGATTTTTTTCTTTTAAAATGAAAATTTCTTGGGGGCCCCTTGGTCCACCCCTGGGTGCGCCACTGAATGCTAAAATAGTATACTCCACCTGTCCCATAATAATACAGGGTGGCTAATAAATACTGTAACACTCCAAAAAATAAGAGTTAATTTTAATCGTTTGGAAAAACAATTTATCTATCTATTTGTGTGATTGGCAACTTTTTGTAAACGCAGACGATTTTTGTTTAAAGTAAAACATGTACTAAAAACACAGTACGAAGAACCACGGTTGGCATAGTGCCAAGACGATTCTATTCACGCTGTAGGTAAGGAAGCTGAGGAAGGAGGGGGAAAAGTCTCGTATTCTCTCTACATTCTTTAGAATCGGTTACTAACTGCGCTTGCTTGCTTTTTCCTTGTCTGTTATTTTGATTATTATATTAAAATTAATGGATCCTTTACCCAACACAACTGCTTGGGGAATAAGCCGTTCCGTAGTGATTGTAAAAGTATAATACACAATGTAATTAAATTGTGTGATAAAGAAGTACTAGAAGAAAATGTTATTGTTCCGCATTCGCAATCCCTAAAGAGAGCTAGCGAAATGACCGGGATATCAATGTCCAGTGTAAAAAGAATACGCAGAGAAGCAAAGGGTGAAGAAACTCCAAAATTTGAATCTCCGAGGAAACGTCAGAAAAAAAGAACCACCAAAAACGTAGCTTTAGATAATTTTGATTGTGACGTAATTCGAAGAACAATTCATGAATTTTATGCTGTCTATAAAATAGTACCAACAATTCGTAAACTAATTCCAGTCTTAAGAGAAAAATTAAATTTTACTCATCAAAGAGAAATTTTGAGAAAAATTCAAAAGATTGAAAATTTTGAGTTGTATATCCTAATTATTTCTGCAAATTGTAAAACTACGAATCAAATATATTATTTTTATTGCATTATATATATATTTATGTTATTACAATATATCGCTTAAAATGGAATTTTTCAAACCTTCATTTTAATATGTTTTTCGGTTTTTATTTATACATTCAATCAAAAGAAAAATTCTGAAAAAGAAAGTTGGTTGAAAACATTCTTTCGCAGTTCTTAAACAAACACACCCGAAAATATCCACTCCTATAACACTCCTATTTTTTAAATAGATTTGCTTCTTTCTTTTTATTATTTTGAAATTATTATTCACATATTCGATCAAAAATAAAGTTTTAAAAAATAACTATAAAATTGGTGACAAAAAGCAGTCTGAAATGCATTCCGTATTTCATAAACAAACACATCCGAAAATATGACGTTTTCCCCTATTTTCTAAGTAGACTAGCTTTTCTCGCGCATGCCTAACAGCTTCCAGGGACCTTGCTTCCGTGGTCGGACAGTCGAATATTTTTAAAGATGGAAGCCAAAAGGTTAATGGTTAAACAGCTTTTTGATCGCGGATTTTCTGCAGGTAAAATATTTAAGCAATTAAAATGCCTTGGTTTTAATAGGACGTTTATATATAGGACTATAAATCGATTATTGGATATCAATAGCTTTAAAGATCGACCAAGGTCCGGTCGTCCACGCACTGTTCGTACAAAAGAACGTATCAAAAGAATTCGTGAAAAGATACGAAGAAATCCACAACGTTCTGCAAATAAAATGGCTGCAGAAGAGAACATCAGTCGCAGAACTATGCAACTTATCATAAATGAAGACCTGGGTTTTCGCCCTTATCGCAAAAGAAAAGTTCATGGTTTGACTACTGCACAAATAGTAAAAAGGTTACAAAGATGTAAGAAATTGCTGAACCGGCACTGTAGCAAAAGTGTTGAAAAAATAATTTTCTCTGATGAGAAGCTGTTTTGTACAGAACAAAGTTATAATGCTAAAAATGATGTATATTCAGCAACCTTCGAGGATATATCTGAAAATCTTCGAACTGTTAAACGCTTTCAGAACAAGAATTCTGTTATGGTTTGGGCTGCAGTGTCACACAATGGAAAACTGCCTCTGAAATTCATCGATAAAGGGGTAAAAATCAATGCTGAATATTACAAACAGGAAGTATTGGCTACACGTTTATTACCACATGCTAACAGATTGTATCCCAAAAAGAATTGGATATTTCAGCAAGATTCTGCACCGTCCCACCGATCCAAAACAACACAGGAATGGCTCCATGCCAATTGCCCGAAGTTTATCAAGCAAGAAGATTGGCCACCTTCTTCACCAGATCTAAATCCTTTAGACTATTGCATTTGGGGGATTTTATAGTCTAAAGTAAATGCTAAGCAGCACAGAAGTTTGGACTCCCTCAAAGCTTCCATACGGAGTGAATGGGACAAATTACCTCATAAAATGATTCGTGCCGCAGTAGGATAGTGGCGTAAGAGATTATCTTTAGTAATCGATAAAGATGGCGGTCGATTCGAGTAAAATTATTTCATGGTAAACTTTCATGTATGATGTTCATAATATTGTTGTATTTTCCATTTTCTATTTCATCTGTGTGTAATTAAATTATTCGATATTTGTCAAAGTATTTATTAGCCACCCTGTAGTAGCAGTTGGTGAATTTAATTTGTCCCATAATAATAGTAGCAATAAATAGATATTTTTGAAAGGAGAAAATAATATATATATATTTTTAAACGGAGGCACTTGTCGTGTAGACATTCGCCTATTATTCACCGCAGCTTGCTGGCCATTTTATTATTGAGGCACCCTATAGGCGGACCAGCATTACCCCCTAGGAAGGGACGACACAAACGGAGATATTTTATTGACGCGACGCCGGGATTCGATCCGAGCACCCTCAGCACCGAAAGCCAGCGAACTGTACCACAGGGACACCACAGGCCCAGAAAAAAAAATATAGAACGCAACATTTATTAAAAAAAAAACTAGATTAAATAAATTAAAAATATTACTCCTAATTTTTATTTTAAGTGTTCAGATAGTTTCTGAATTTTTCAATAATTTCAGAATAATGTAGATTTGGGAACTTCAGTGGCGTGAGCTGCTGATCTTATGCTGATCTTATGCTGATGCATGCATCAAGAACTAGACATTCGCAACTCGATCTTTGCTCGAAAACTCTTTTAACGTAGGATTACGTTCCTCAATAACGGTCCTGCGGAGAGAAAAAAAATTGTCCGGCGTCGCGAGTTATAATTTTGGCAGCGCGCCAAACCCAGTAGCAGTAAACAGTTAAACAGAAAAGTCCCAAAATGCGTTTAAAAAAAAAAAAAGAAAAAAAAGGAGGTAAGTAACGATAAGTAACGTTAATAACCCGCGGTAGTTTCGTTAGAAGAGACTATCTGAAATATATTTTTTTATATCTTACTTTTACAATGGGTTGATATTCAACTGAAATAAAACAATTGATTTCGATCAGTGGATGAAATTAGAAAAATAGTTATAATTCGTAATAATTAGGTTAACCTTAAAAATTGAAACATGTGTCAAAAAAAATGACAGATGTCACGGAACATTGATTTTGATTGAAGGCTTCGCAGTTTTGCGCTACAACATAACTTACAGCTGCATTCGCCAATAATTCCCTTTTAAATATTCACTCTCTACTATTATTATGGGACAGAGGGATAATATTTAAGTGGTTTTTTCCTTCGTATTTGTCAAAAATTGATATTAGCTCAAGATTTTACGGATGCAGAATTTATTTCTGCACTCTTTTAGGAAATATATTGATTATAATGGTTATATTTTTAAAATCTGACGTCCACCTTATATAGTGGTTAGCGTTCTGAGCTGCCACGCTGTGGGCTTGGGTTCAAATCCCGAATAAGATTTGGTCGTTTTCGTATCGTCCCCCTCACAGGGAGCAACACTGGCTCACCTACATAGTCCAGTCATATTAATGTGACCACCGCCTACTTTTGACGCCAACGTTAAATAACCAATCGCAGAAGGCACGTGTCATCAGCAAAGTTGGTGGATATATAAAGTGTGTTGTAGGCATTCGGAAAACATTTCAGTTCTTGCAGTCATGCAGAAACGGAGCGATCTATCCGACGTCCAAAAGGACATGATCATTGGCTTTCGGGCCAAGGGTGGAAGCATTTCCGAAACAGCTAATTTTGTAAACTGCTCGCGGGCCTCCGTGGTAAAAGTATACCGTGCATGGCAAAATGGCACTACTCAAAATCAGCGACGTGGCAAATGTGGTTCACCACGGGCCATAGATGGCAGAGGGGAACGACGGCTGCGGAGATGCGTTCGGGCGAATAGACGTGCAACCGTTGAGCAACTGGCCGTCCAGATGAACCAAGGGGCTACCAACAGTGTCTCCACAACGACGGTTCAGCGAACGTTGCTGCGTATGGGCCTCCGCAACAGACGCCTGGTTAATGCACCTATGCTGACTGCTGTTCATCGGCGACGAAGGCTGGAATTTGCACGCCAGTACCGCAACTGGGCTTCCACTGAGTGGAGACAGGTGGCTTTTTCCGATAAATCACGTTTTATGTTCCATCGGACAGATGCACTTTGGCGTTTACGGTGCGACACGTCTGAAAGCAAACACCCTGCAACAATTGCCGGAAGGCTCCAAGCTGGAGGAGGGAGCATTATGGTCTGGGGAATGTTTTCGTGGTATTCTCTGGGTTCTCTCATCATTGTGGAAGGCCCGATGGATCAACACAAGTATGCATCTATCCTTGCGGACCATGTTCACCCCTACATGCGAATTGTTTTTCCTCAGGATGATGGCATCTACCAGCAGGATAATGCGATGTGTCATAAAGCTCGCAGCGTACGTGCGTGGTTCGAAGAGCCCCAGGATGAGTTTACCGTACTCCCTTGGCCAGGAAATTCCCCGAACTTGAACCCAATCGAGAATCTGTAGGACCACCTCGATCGGGTTGTTCGCACCATGGATCCTCACCCGCGTAACCAAGCGCAGCTGGCCACGGCACTTGAGTCGGCATGGCTCAACATCCCAGTGAACACCTTCAGGAACCTAATTGACTCTCTTCCTGCACGTCTCGCAGCGGTCCGCTCTGCGAAAGGTGGTTATTCTGGATTTTGACAGGTGGTCACATTATTGTGACTGGACTGTGTATATGGTACTCCCATAATAAAGAAGCCAGCAAAACTTCGCAGATCTTCTTGGGACAATGTCAAGAAGTACCTACCGTCAGAGACAAGTGTCTCCCGCATTGAAGAAAAAAATTAAAACGTGACATTTTCTCTTAATATATTAATTTTTTTTTATTCTGGCATCATAAATCTAGCGTCTCATTATTTATCCACTAACAGCCAACAGATATTTAACTTTTCAGACATGTCCTTAGATCAATTTGTGTATAATTATTCGTAAAAATGAACGGACATTTATTGAGGCCAAGCCGTTACTCATCCTTAATACTTTACTAATTGAAAAAGAATGATTAATGATGATTAAAAAAAGATTAATACCTCTTTGATCTACATTTGATTTTACTTAACTATTCTTGAGTGGGTAAACTTTCGATTGATTTTAACAGCTTGTCCCCGATCTCTCATATGTAACAGCAGGATAAGATATTGTTTTTAGTAAACCTCTCCGTTGATCAAAATCATTGGATCGGATAAGTTCATCTGATATCCTACGGAACTTAAGTCTCGTTTCATTGTCTACAATCTGGAGCGGATTCTTCGCTCCTATTTTCATCTGACCAAAAGCAGGTATCTTCGATGTTTTGTATCAAACAATGACGGTTTAAGGTGCGCTAGGTTCTGCGTATTTTTCTATAATCTGGCTTCCCCGTTTCACCATTGTTTGCACAAGAACGTGTGTCTTTTTACCATGTTTTTATTAACTCGCTTTCTTGTTTGTTTGTTTGTTTGTTTGTGTGGGTGTTTGTCCGGTACAAATTTTGCAATCGATTTTTTACTAACTTCTAGCTAGACATTTGAAACTTTGAGAATAGCTCAGAACACTATGACAATGCATTATTTTAATACTTTTAGCCATCTTTAAGCAGGTTTGAATTCACTTTCAGTTAATTTTGTTTTTCAGACTGGTGCAGCCATCTATCGGCCGGGACCGGAATGAAAAGTTAAACGCAAGTTAACTTCCAATCAACTTCATTTTCTTTCAAGTTGATGGGATAATTCATCAAAAAATTTTTAAAAAAGTATTTATTAATTCATAGAATTGTCAAGTTTATATGATTCAACAGAAAATTTAAAAACATGGTACAGTGGACGTTCGTTAATTTAAACTCGGTTAAATCTAACTTCCGGTTAATTCGAACTAATCCAAAGGTCCCAAAAACCTTGTATTGGAATTAATGTTAAAATTATCTCATTAATGCGAACTAAATTTTTATTACTTCTGTTAATTCGAACTAAAAATTTGACAAAAAAAATTTCTTTTTCCTCGTTTAACGGAGAAAATACATGCTGTATTTATATTTTGTGTGTCAAAATCATCTGTATTTCTTTTCTGTGTAAAGAGGCACATGCCTGCATTCCTAGACTATTGCATTTCCGGTAAACGTTAATGGTTAGTGTCCTTATCAGTGCTTAACGGACAAAGCGATTTTCCGTTATTTGTATCGATTTTCTTAGAATTTTAGAAAAATCAGTCTTTACTACAGATTCTAGGAAGCTGCGTCTGTTATACCTGCACTGCAGACAAGTTAATGTGATCTAGTTTTTCTTCCTCAGTGTGTGGTGTTTACGTGTAAAAATCCAGGATGTATACACATGGAAAGTACAAAACCCTAACTTTGGAGACGAAGGTAGAAATTTTAAAGAAAGTAGAGAAGGGCGAATGTAAAACAAAGTTAGCAGCGGACTATGGAATTAAAAAAAAATTCCTTGTCAACTTATTTGAAAAACAAGGAGTCAATTTTAGATTCATGGGAAAAATCAAAATTTGCGAGAGGAAGGAAACGCATGAGAAATGCGTCCCAAGAAGATCTAGTAAAAGCTCTACTGTTATGATTCCAGGATGTTAGATCTCGAAATTTTCCAATAAATGGACCCCTAGTGCTGACGAAGGCTGATGAATTGGCAAGTCGAATGGGTATTGAAGATTTTAAATGCAGTGATGGATGGCTCTCTCGATTTAAGTCAAGGCACAATATTTCTTATCAAACTGTATGTGGCCAAAGCTCTGATGTAAACGAAGACGTATGCACTAATTTCGGCAGGAAACTGCCAGGGCTTTTCTCTACTTACCTGCCGAAAGATATTTTTAATGCGGTCTTAATGGACTCTATTAAAACTCTGAAAGCATTTATTCAAATGGAACCTTCCTCCGAAAATGAATTGAAATATTTACTTCAAATCGAGAAGCTGGTTGAACAATGTAGGCATCATAAACAAAACCAAACATCCATTTTTCAGTTTTTCCCCAAAGTGTAATTCATATTTTTAATTAAAGTTCACTTTCTACTGCATATCTTCTGCTTTATTTTATGATTAAGGTAAGTTTGTATTGCTTTTTAATATGTTTAATTTTAGATAACATAGTATAATATATTTTCTGGGGTTATACATACTAGGAGATTTTTCTTCTTCAGTGATACACTTTTAAAGTTATATATTTTCTCTTAACATCGGATAATTCGAACTTCTTTCCGAGAACCTTTGAGTTTGAATTAACGAGCGTCCACTGTATATAAAAAGTTCTTTTTATCTTGTAATTATTATGCAGCCATGATCATGAATGTTATCATGAGATGGATAAGACCTCTCGGAAATTTGAAAATAATGAATATTAAGAAGAAGTGTTAATTAATTTACTTTTTAATATTAATAAATAAATTCATGAAATTTTCTTTTGAAATTCAAAATAAATCAGTCTAGAGTTATTACAACTCCCCCCCCCCCCAAAAAAAAAAAAAAATTAAACCAGCATGCTTTCACTATAGTGGGTGCACTGTGCCCCACCCAGGATTTTTTTCTGTATATGCCACTGCACCCCTTTAATATATTAACCAAAAAACAAATTCTGAAAACTATGTACAACTTTATACTAAATTAGGGGGCCCCATAATTTTGGGGGCCCTGGGTAAGTGCCCCACTTGCCCATGCGGAAATCTGGGCCTGAGTGGTCCCCAACACCCGGGCCGTGGACCGGTTCCGGTCCGTGGATCAAATGGTACCGGGCCGCCCAAGGAACATTAAATTATTTCCATTTTATTTACTGTGGTGTATTTCTGTCGGGTTAGTGCGACTTTGTCGGGTTTGTGCTAATTTATACCTTTGTAACAGAAGAAATCTTGTAACTATTTTAAATAAGTTTATTGTTTATTAAACATTTCAAAATTATGAATTAAAAATGCAGTCATAGCCCCCCTCAGCGGGCCGCGGTAAAATTATCAAACGTTGACCGGTCCGCGGCGATTAAAATGTTGGGGAGCACTGCTGTAAGAGGCATACGAAAGAGAGAGAGAGAGATTTAGTAACCTTAAATAAGATTCCTGCCTAACTAGATTCACATATCAGTCTTTCCTTGAAATTTTCCAACCTTAAAATTAAAATCTATGCGCTCATGTGAAAAGAAGACTGTATTAAAAAAAAAAAAAAAAAAAAGTTAGTATTTTCAAGTAAATGAAGTTTAGTCCATTTTTACATATTCATTTATTTTAGAAACTGAAAATTTCATTCCGAGAAGTTTTCACCATCTTCCTTTACTAATCATGTCTGATGATCGCTCGCAATTCCTTCCAAAACGCCCAGAGCCCGACTTTGACCCAATGGGGTCCTGGGCAAAGCAGACTTTGGGAGCCCCCTCCAAGGACAGATACAGAGGGGAGTACATGCCCCCCTCGGACCAGATTTCCACATGATCATGTGGGACATTCACCCAGGTTCCCCATAAGATGGGACCGGAAATTCAAAAAATGTTCGACCAACAAGTCAAAAATTTGAAAAATAATTACAATAATAATAATAATAAGAGTAAATTTATTAATTTGCTTTTTAATAAATAAATTCATGAAATTTTCTTATGAAATTCAAAATAGATCAGTCTGAAGTTATTACAACACCCCCCCCCAAAAAAAAAAAAAAAATATTAAATAAATAAACCAGAAACGCTTATGGATGTAAGTATGCTTTTACTATAGTGGGTGCACTGTGCTCCACCCAGGATTTTTTTCTGTATCTCCCACTGCCCCCATTTACTGTATAAACCAAAAACCACATTTTTAAAAATATGTACAATTTAATATTAAATTAGGTGGGCCCCATAATTTTGGGGGCTCTGGGCAAGTGCCCCACTTGCCCATGCGGAAATCTGGGCCTGAAAACGCCCTTAAAATGTATAGTTTGAAGAATTCACGGGAGATAATAACGCTGCTTCTAGGTTTTGGACCCCATCAATTTCGAAATTTACCGAGGGGGAAACTCTTTTAATAGCCTCTAGCTATGCCTGGGGGCTCGTAGGATGCAATTTTGCTATATCGGGCGAGTGCCCGATCTCAGCGCTAGTCATCGTAACCACTCTTCTTCTTCTTCTTTTTTTTAAAAATATTTTTAATTTCTGCATTCCGTCTATAACTTGATCCCTCCTCTTTTTTCGTCTTGATTAGATATTTTTGAAACTTATTTTAATTGCTCTCAGTTTAACAAAGTTAAGGTGGAAACAAGAGCTGAGAAGCAAATAGTAACAGTTGATTCTAAGTAAGCAGGCAAAGTTGTTAAAAAGAAAAAAAAAACCTGAAGAAATGATTGATAAAAAATAAGAAAGTAAACAAATAATTTTATTTGGAAACTAAAGCAATAATTAACCATAAAACTAAACTTAAAACAAAAAAGAAAAATTAATTTATTTGTAAAAGTACTTGCAGAACAGCAAATATATTTCAAATAATTAAAAAATTGTCGAAAAAAAATGTATATATTGGGGTTTTTTTTCTGTTCTTTCAAATGATTGCATAGGTTTTCTTGAAGCATGGAACCATATTTCAGATGTTATTTAGAGCATGCAAATCAATTTACAGTTAACAAGTTGGACCATCTCTGATCTATGCCAAATATAATTTGCTGATGTCGATTAGCATGAAAGCCAGAAACGTCTGACAAGCAGTGCAGTGCCCTTTGTGAGAGACCTTCAATCAATTAGGTATTAATAAGATTTTAAGCCATTGGTATTCATCTAATGAATTGACTTTGGGATAAAGTACATCATAAAAATGGTTGAACGAGTAAACGAAAAGCAATATCTTCCCGTGACATTTCTTTAATCTTTTCATATGAACTTCAAGGAGAATCCAATAACATGCATAGGATTTTAACAATACACTCTTTTGAAATAAAACCCAGACCTTTCAAATATCAGATTGAAATCCCGTGTCACTTTCAGAGAGCTCAAACAATAGAATCATTATACAAATGACTAAGGCATGTTTGAGTCATTTTTCACCGCTTCCCGTTTGCTTGATAAACACGATTTTCGGCTGAATAAGAAAAACCATACTATTTTTCAGTTGTGGTTATTTGCGTCTATTTTGCCCCCATAACGGCCGAAAGTGATTTCGCGGAAATAAATGTTGACAGCAGATTTCTAGAATGGATGTAAAAAATACGTTTTATGTATTATTTATGCAGCCTCTCTAGTTCTCATAAATGATTCCGTATGCAAATGTAGAGGGTAAATGGATGATTTTATCTCGATCATGGTCTAAACGCGCAGGTGATTTCAGAATTAACTTTTTTTTTTTTCTTGAGGTAATTTCGGATTTCGGAAAGGGTTTGGGCCGGGTTTTTATAGCCTGCAGTCAAGAGTGATAGGAAAGTTTCGCAGACACGTCAAAATTTGAAATAGGAGCGTTAAGTGACTATCCAATTATACCTATTTTATTTCTGAATGCCGCCCACTTGGTATAGTCTCGTCTGCTTCCACACGGTCTGCTTGGTTTCGAATCCTGGATAAGGCATAGACGCCCCATCCCCACGTCCGACATCTGCTCTTTTGTCACCACAATTTAGACTAGCCACTAGTATCCAAAAAGGGGTGATATCTATGGGGGGGGGGGGAGAGAACCCTCCTCCGACCTCTACAAACCCTCATGGAGGGACAGATTTAACGTGCCCATACTCGGCGTAGACGAGAAAGCATTCAGTGGCGACTGGAACAGTGCACCCTCAGTATCGAATTCCGACTCGTCAACCACTAGGGTAGGTTTATCTGTATGGTGTTCCCATAATAGTAGCTAACAAATATTTCGGTGTGGATGGGCCAATGCCCGCAGGACAAAGTACAGTCGAACCCTGTTATAACGAACTTCAAGGAACCAAAGGTTTTTTTCGCTTTATCCGGTGGTTCGCTATATCCGAACCGTTAAGAAAAATGCTGGAGTTCACAAAATGTATAACTCATTAGTTGCAATGTGTATTCAATAATGATGAATTTAAAAAATGATAAAATCTATTAAAAATGATCACTAATGAATTAAATCGACTAAAATCGATTGCATTAAACTGACACAATACTAATTAAATTACGTACAATAGGAAAACGGCGGGACCAAAATTTTCTTTCGTTATATCAGTGAGTTCGTTATATACCGGGTTCATTATAACGGGGTTCGACTATACCTAGCGCGTTTGGGGGAAAAAAAAAGAATAAGGGCCTGTTCACATAGAATCCGTCAGCGTGAGCGTTAAAGATTCCGTTGGCGCTGATTGGTTAAATGGGTCAGTGATAGGTATGTGATTGGTTAAAAACTTTTACTCTGACGGTGACGGATTCTATGTGAACAGGCCCTATGAGTCATCTCGCCTTTAAACCTTCAACCAAATACTTGTAATTTCTACGTAATATTTTATTGTAATAGACTGGCAAAAAGTGTTAATAGAAAATAGATTATACCTTGAAGTAAAATTCAGCTACAAATGTTTCAGTTACAAAGCATTGTCGAGTACGCCACACTAAGTTTCATGTTTTACGAAATAATTGTATCATTGATTTGTTGATCGATGTAAGACATTCAGATTTGTATTGGACCCCCATGCTACTGTCAAATGGGGGGGGGGGATTACTGTTAAGCGTGTCCCCTTGGAATAACCTACAACTGAGAGAGTCTCAAGTTCGGATACCACTTATAGTAGAAGATTTCGTGAAGAGTAAGTACTACGGCAGGCATGGCTATTTTCTGGATTACCTTTAAGCTGTAGGTTCCGCATAGTTTAGCCCTCTGTTACAAAAGATTATCAGAGCGCAGTTAACCATTTAACCAACCATCGGTGTAAGAGTGTCAGCAATTGTTGCAAAATTCCTTAGCCAATACACTGCATATTAGTTTAGCAATTTTTTTTAAAAAGAATCTATTTTTTAATACATTTGAACCAGCTTCAATAGCCTCGTGTCTATTGCATATTTCGATCAGATGTGGATCTACGTTTCTCCCTCATTGAAAAGGACGTATCAACCCGACATGGCTCTGAATTTTAAAGAGGTCAAGGTAGGGTTTGACGGTTTTTCAAACCCAGTTTTTAAAAACCGGGTTTTAAAATGAATTTGTCACATTTGAAAACCGGTTTTTAAATTAAGAAAACCGGTTTAAAAGAATTCAAATTATTATGTAAAAATTAATTTTTAACTTATTTGATTTGCTATTCATTCTATGCAACGGGCAGCAGACACATTTTTTTCAACGTTGCGAGTTGCGTTGGCCAGTGCTTGTGCATTGTGCACTGCGCACGTGGAAAAGACGTGCCTAACCGACTTATTTTATGTTAGTACATATGTGCAATCCATCACGAGTCACGACAGGTTCGCTTAATCTTGTAAAGTGAAAACTAGAAACAAAAATATAAAGTTGTTATAGTTATCTGGAAAGATTGTAGGGTTCGCGTGTTGCTCAGATGCAAATTTCTGGTAGCAGCGCTGTACATGCCAGCCGAAGTGAGTTCGGCGCAGGTGTTTGATCTATTTAAAGGGCACACGCTGAGTTGGCAGAAGCCCAAGACTGGAGTAGCGATACGAGAGAGAGCCGAGGCAAGCTTGATGGAAGGTGATAGCGGTGTCTAACTGATAGAGCGTGTATTGGTATTTAGCCGAGGTGGCCGCACGACTTCGAGAATTAGCTCAGAGCCGAGGTTTACGGGTATTATTAGTGAGTGCATACGCTGCCTGAAGGATTCATTGCGACCTTTAGTTTCTTAGTACCGCGGGTTGCGGTACTGTTGTGTATTATTTTGGAAGCCCCAAGTCTGTCTATGTTAATCTGCCTCTACGTAGAGAATAAAGGAGTTATTCTGAAGTTATCCCTCGTACTTTATAATGTGCCTGGACCGTTAGAGATACAAAAAAAAAAGGAATCACAAAAAAAAAAAAAGGAAGAACCACATAAGATATTGTCTAGAATATTTCCAAATTCTCTTGTGGAAACCGATTTTGATGAAAAGCAAATCGAAGAAACTACTCATCAGAGTAATGCTTTTTTAAAGGAAGCCATGGAAAAATAAATTCATAAGATTCTTGAAGATCCTGAAGAAAAACTTACAAATCCAAAGACACTGAAAGCTGAATTTTCATTATTTGAGGCAACGAATAAAAGGACCCAAAACTTAGATTTGTTATTTGATGCCCTGAAAACTATAAAACCAAGCTCAGTAGCTAGTGAACGAGTATTTTCAATTTCAGGCAATATTGTGTCCAAAATAAGAACAACACTTAGCCACCGTTCAGTGGATATTTTATGTTTTTTAAAATCCCATTTTCTTAGGAGAAATTAAAATTAGTGAAATAAATATAAATATTATTTGAAATTTGAAATTTTTCTTTGAGTTTTCATTATTTTGTGTAAGTAATGTGTAATCCTTATTTTTTTTTATATTTTGACTTTGATATTGATTTCGGATTTTGCTATTTTATATAAATTAAATTAAATATTTTCCCTATTCTATTTTTTTTTTTGACAAAAATTCGAAAAACGGCTAAAACCGGTTTTTTGGAAATCTGGAATTCGAAAACCGGTTTTTCAAAAAGTCGGTTTTTGTATAAACCCTAGGTCAAGGGATTAATTATATTTGCGGAATTAATCTACATTTCCAGGGGCGACGGGGTTTACTCTCTCCAGTCTCTGTGCTACAATAGATAACACTTTCAGTTCCCACGTAGTAGAAAATGCGAAATACCGAAAGGTAATGTAAAATGCAAAAGACGTTCCCTTCTGCATTAGAGACTCCCGCATTTATCAGCCCTTTTTGTGAAAAGAGGAGACAAATGCAACACAGTTTTACATCTTGTACCACATTTCGTGGAAACTTCAGCTGTTGTCCACTGCGGGCTAGAGAATGATGGGGATGCCGTATAATTACTCGAATATGACGCGTATCCTCACTTGAACTGAGGTCTGAGTTCATTGTCCAAGCTTATTCCCATACCACAAATCATTCATGTCCGATTATAACGCGTGTTTAACGCAGTGTAAAAATTTGAGTCAATAATGCGCATTAGTTTCGAGTAAATAGATAAATTCCGTCGCCTGTGAAATTGTTGAAAAATTCTGCTCATTATATATGCAGTGCTTCTATCTACATTAACCAGAAGTGTTGAAACGCACACTGACGAGAGCAAAACCAAGGACTTCAGTAGCCAACAGAGTAGACGATAGATGAGCACCTAATCCATTTTACGCTCAGCTCTTCCCCTACTGGCGTTTTATAATTGGTTGGTTGGGCACATCAGTCATCTTGTTCTACACATGGGCTTCATTAGACGGAGACCAACATTTTAACGCTGATTTAGACCGGCCCATGGTAACAGTGAGACTCTGGTACCATTTGGTCATTGTCTGGAGGAGTTGTGGCTCTAGGTTTGATCACTACGAATTTCTATTAGTCCAACCCATAAGCTATGAAATGTGTTTAAAATATCATTAATACAATGTATTCTAGTAATGAATCTCTTTGGAAATTTATTCTAAATAAAACGTACAAGCCTAAACAAATAACGAAAAATTAACCCTCACAGATATCTTCTTTTAATCAACACCAAATCAGTTATAAAACACTAAGAATCTTGTTTAGCTATTCGTTTTGATATTGACTTTAAATTTTTATCATTAGGATGTGAGAACAAACGGCAAGATCTTTAAGAGCGATTCCGATTAAAACAGCTCCATGTTAAAATGAATAAGAGCTAATCTCTTTAGGGGTAAACAAAATTGAGTTAGACGACTTCCTCTAGAATATAAAGACTGCATTATCCTTTTCGATACCGAATCAGCAACACTATCGGGAAACTGTTTCGATACGTTGCTTCATGAAAACAAATCGTTAGCCTATATCGAACGGCTGTCGTCGCTCCGATAAGAGCGTAACACCGCGCAAGTAACATATTATATCAGCATATCAGCGTTAGTGGTTGCTACTTGCTACTACTCAAGCCCTTAGAAAATTTCGCGATATTTAACTGTATACTTACTATTTTTCAGGAAAAAAAAAAACGAAGGGCACAACACTATATATACTTGGGCGAATACATCGTTATATGATGAAAAATCCGGTGTTTGAAAGATACCATTAGCCACTACCTGCATAAAACACTGCGTGAGAGAACACAAAAAATCTGATTCTAGGGATATAGATGAAATCGATTAGTTGTTTTAAAGTCAAAATCATATCCTCTAAAATTTTTTCCATGTATGAATACGAAGGTAATCAAAAGAGAATATAGTTCACAATTTAATTTTTTTTTTGCGAACTTTTTCTCAATTATTTGTTCACAGAATACTTATGCTAAAATATCTCAACACGTGGAGTCATCTTGAAAAATTACATTGCTTCTTTTTGGAAATAAATGCAGATGCTGTAGATTACATAAACTGTAGCAATTGTTTAGTACCGGCTAGGAGAGAAGTGGGGCTACTAAAACCACTTTCTAGAGCAGGGGTGGCCAACCTTTTTGGGAAGAGTGCCACTATCTGAAAAAAAAAAAAATATGCGTGCCACTTCCAACTTTTCCAGCATACAAAAAATATAATAAGGTGCGCTGTTATAGGGTAACTGTTATAGGCTTAAAGGTGCATATATTCCTGCGTTGTTGTTTTCAGTAGCGTATGAGTAGGGTTTTTACAGATTTTGACAAATTATTATTTTTTCAAATTTCTTAATTTTTCAATAAGTCTCCGCGTGCCACTGTAAAAACGCCGCCGTGCCACACTGTGGCACGCGTGCCGCGGGTTGGCCACCCCGTTCTAGAAGATTAGGATTTAAGACTTCCGTCTCTAATTAACCCGATTAACCCAAGAATTACGTTTTCATACCCATGTTTTAGCTTCTGGGGGGGGGGGGGATGGAGGACCTTGACTCAAACCCCATGATTCTCCTCTGAGAAAAATTGAAAGATTGCTCAGAACAAATCAATTATCAGCAAGTTTTAATTAGATTTATTCATTAAACCAGGAATAATCCAGATTCAAGTTCAGATCAAGTTCAGCTTCATATAATTAAATTTCTGCGCTCTGGAGGGGAAAGTTTTTTGTACTTGTCTCTGACATTCCCAAACCTTTGGCTCATAAAGAAAAGGGGGAAAAAGATACATGAAGGGGTCAAAATGACTTGTCAGTGGCCACGTGTAGTCCCTGTTGACCGTTACCATGAAGCTACAGCTTCAATGACCGTAGCTTCATGGCCGTAGCTTCAATGACCGTAGCTTCATGGCCGTAGCTTCATGATTCTGTAGCTTCATGACCGTTACTGAGGAACGTAATCCTACGTTAAAAAAAAAGGGAAAGAGGGTTCAAAGTAACCTGTCCAAGGGTGCTCGTAGTCCCTGTAGCGCAGTGGATAGCGCGTTGGACTTCTAATCCAAAGGTCCCGGGTTCGAATCCCGGCAGGGATGAGTCAAGCTGATGGGTTGCAGCAAGATTTTTTTCCGTTTTTTCCCCATGTATTGGCTATAAGTTCAGCAGATGGGTACAATTATTCGACTTTGTCTTCATTGTTTGAATTTTTCGATTTCTGAAATTGGTAGAAAGGTTGAGGGAAAACGTCAAGAATTCCATGTAACGCTCTGTTTTGTAAAATCTAGATTCAGATGGTTTCTGTTGGCAATAGGGTTGTTTATTTTTCAAGTGATTATTTCGACATTATTTGTAGAATGAATATTAGCTCGATAAAGTTTAAATTTTGGTGTTTTGTTAATGATTCTCACATCAAGTAGGATTATCTTTAAACTTAAAAGAATTTGATAGTGCAGCATCCAGAATCTGATTCTAAAGATTAAGATGAAATTGATTAGCTGTCATCAGAGCCGGATAATCGCATAGACAAATGAGACAAATGTCTAGGGCCCGTTTTTTTGAAGGGCCCAGTCAAACTGTCTATTTTGAAAAGATTTGTAAATAAGATAGTTTACTTTTCTGTTGAACAACTGTATATAATAAACTGTATATTAATTGGACAACTGTATATTAATTATGATGAAATAATTTTTAAATAAAGTTTTAAATAAAGTTTTTTTTTCATATTTATATACTTACTTTTGTTAGAGATTTAATAAAATAAATTTCAATTTTCTTTTTAAATTTATAAACTACCTGTTCAAACTTTTCTAGAAAAACTAAAATTTATTGATGTATATTAAATAATATCTATTAATAAAAATTTAAGATTTGTTTTAGTTTTTCATAGAATTTAGTTTTGTTTTAGTATTTATTGCTTTATATTTTTTGCGTGCTCTATTTCTTGTGGGAGAGGGAGGGGGCCCGCTAAGAAGAAAATGTGTAGGGCCCCAAAGTGGGATAATCCAGGCCTGGCTGTCATCAAAGCCAAAACAATATCCTCCGAAATTTCTTCCATGATTAAAGTTTTCAAGCTGGCCAGATCAAGTTCAGCTTTATGTTACTAAAATTCCTGCCATATGGATCGGAGAGTTTTTTGTACTAGTCTTTGACCTTCTTAGACTTTTGGTCAAAAAGAAACCTTAAAGAAATAAAAGGAAAAAGGAGGGGTCAAAGTAACCTGTCAAAGGTCACTCGTTGTCCCTGTAGCGCAGTGGATAGCGCGTTGGACTTCTAATCCAAAGGTCCCGGGTTCGAATCCCGGCAGGGATGAGTTAAGCTGGTGGGAGTGGCGAGTTTTTTTTTCTCGGTTTTTTCCCCTTATACTAGTTATTTGTTCAGCAGACGAGTGTACAATTATTCGACTTTGTCTTCATTGTTTGAATTTTTTGATTTCTGAAATTGGTAGAAAGGTTGAGGGAAAACGTCAAGAATTCCATGTAACGCTCTATATTGTTAAATCTAGATTCAGATGGTTTCTGTTGGCAATAGGGTTGTCTATTTTTCAAGTAATTATTTCGACATTATTTGTAGAATGAATATTAGCTCAATAAAGTTTAAATTTTGGTGTTTTGTTAATGATTCTCACATCAAGTAGGATTATCTTTAAACTTAAAAGAATTTGATAGTGCAGCATCCAGAATCTGATTCTAAAGATTAAGATGAAATTGATTAGCTGTCATCAGAGCCGGATAATCGCATAGACAAATGAGACAAATGTCTAGCGCCCGGTTTTTTGAAGGGCCCAGTCAAACTGTCTATTTTGAAAAGATTTGTAAATAAGATAGTTTACTTTTCTGTTGAACAACTGTATATAATAAACTGTATATTAATTGGACAACTGTATATTAATTATGATGAAATAATTGATAATTTTGCTGGATTAAAGGCTAGAAAACAGAATTTTTAAATAAAGTTTTAAATAAAGTTTTTTTTTCATATTTATATACTTACTTTTGTTAGACATTTAATAAAATAAATTTCAATTTTCTTTTTAAATTTATAAACTACCTGTTCAAACTTTTCTAGAAAAACTAAAATTTATTGATGTATATTAAATAATATCTATTAATAAAAATTTAAGATTTGTTTTAGTTTTTCACAGAATTTAGTTTTGTTTTAGTATTTATTGCTTTATATTTTTTGTCATCAAAGCCAAAACAATATCCGAAATTTCTTCCATGATTAAAGTTTTCAAGCTGGCCAGATCAAGTTCAGCTTTATATTACTAAAATTTCTGCCATAAGGATAGGAAAGATTTTTTGTACTAGTCTTTGACCTTTCTAGACTTTTGGTCAAAAAGAAACCTTAAAAGGAAAAAGGAGGGGTCAAAGTAACCTGTCAAAGGTCATTCGTAGTCCCTGTAGCGCAGTGGATAGCGCGTTGGACTTCTAATCCAAAGGTCCCGGGTTCGAATCCCGGCAGGGATGAGTCAAGCTGTTAGGAGTAGCGAGTTTTTTTTCTCGGTTTTTTCCCCTTATACTAGTTATTTGTTCAGCAGACGTGTACAATTCTTCGACTTTGTCTTCATTGTTTGAATTTTTCGATGTCTGAAATTGGTAGAAGGGTTGAGAAAAAACGTCAACAATTTTACCTTTCTGTTTTGTTAAATATAGTTTCAGATGGTCCTCACATCAAAAAGAATTATCTTTAAACTCAAAAGAATTTGATAGTGTAGCATCCAGAATCAAATTCTAAAGATTAAGATGAAAGTGATTAGCTGTCATCAAATTCTCAGAAATTTCCTCCATGGATGAATGTAAAGGAGGGTTTATAATTCACAAATTAACTTGCGACAATTTTTTTCGATTATCCGTTCATAGAATGCTTATGTTAAAGCATCTCAACACATGAAATTATCTTGTAAACTATATTTCTTCTTTTTTGAGATAAATGCAGATCATTTAAATTACATAAACTTTAGCTATTGTTTAGTACCAGTGGAACTTCTAAAATCCCTTTCGAGAGGATGAGGACTTGGGATTTTTTTTTTATTTTAAATTTATTTTTTTTTAAATTTATTTATTTATTTTAATTTTATTAACCCGACTACTTAGCCCTCCAATTTCTTTTTTATACCAATTTTTTAGCTTCTATGGGGAATGGGTAGACCTTAACTCAACCACTGTGATCCTCCGCTGAGACAAGGTTAACGACTGCACTATATAAATCCGTCTTCAGCACAGGGGCGTAGCTACCGTGGAGCAGTTGGAGCGAACTGCTCCAGGCGCACAACTCATAGGGGCGCAAAATTTGAAAGAGTGAAATAAAAATTTGTGAAAACTTTTGTATAAAATTGTTTCGATTTTTCAGATTTTCTATAAAATATACAAAAAATAAATGAAATATTTTTAAGTAAATAAAACTATAAGCACCTAAATATATTAGAATGTACTTGAGATATCATAATTTTGATTTCATAAAATTTTCATTATAAATTTAACACTTTATATACCTCTAATAAACCTCTAAAAATGTATGATGATTGTTAAGAATGTTTAAAAACACTACTATAGGCACTTACTATACGTATTATAAGTTGTGTTTTACTGCAAAGAAGTCACATGTATCGGGTGAATCCCACGAGCGCCATATATAAACTTTATATCCGGTTCTACTAGTGTGAGGGATAACATAAGATCACTCTATCCATTATGTTAGGGCGATTCTGCGTTCGCTGGGCAAATAACTCATCCGACTGAAATCGAAATTAGAATTCAAAATATTTGCAATATGGCCCCAAAATTTACTGGAATCATCTGAGATTCGAAGTTTTCTGAGATTAGTCCTTTTAAAACTAATTTCTCGTTAATAAAAGTGAAGAAGAGAAGAAATATTTCGTTGGAAAACGCATTTCAGCACTGCTATTTCATTTGTCAAAATACCTGGAGTATACATGCATTCAACATTTTTGTTGGAAAAACTCCCCGTACTTCGGAGCAGTTTGCACAGTTGAATCCATTTCAATTACATCTACTGAATGATAAATGTAAGCAGAATACAACAAGTTATTTAGGAAAGAAATCAACTTTCAAGTATTAAAACTAGTATTGCTTACGACAGATTAAAGTACTTCCGGTTTCATTATTCTGCGTTTAAACGGAGGAGTAATGTTAGAAATAATATTTGTAGACAAAGCAGTGTTCAATAATATGAAAAATTAGATAAAATACCTGAATTAACCGAAACAGATTGAAAAAGCGGCAAAGTACAAAAACATATGAGCAATTATAACATTTGTGATTAATGTTATACTTGCAATATTAGTGCAAATCAGATGCACTAATATTGCAAATGAACAAATGTAATTGTGTATTTGTGTTGTTATTAGCATAACTATCATAATTCATTGAATTTGAATCCCGTAAACACCACCGAAATCAATAACGTGTTTACTCGGGTGCAACGTGCATCCAAATTCGAAAATGTAATCACAATAAATAGAAATTAAACAAAATTGTAATAACAGTTTTTAGTTTTACCTTAAACTTTTCTAATTTTGTCGGTAAAATAAGTTTATTTAGGAAAACGATTGAAAAAAAAATAGTTGCATTCGGGCAAAAATGGAGGCAATTAAATAATTTTTATTAGTAGTACAATTCGAGTTCAATATTAAGTTAATTGTAAAAGATCAGAACAGGTGTACGTTTCGTCAAAACATTCGAAATTAAACAGAAGTTAAGACTTTATGACGGGCTAAGTCTAAATGGAAATTTTATGTCAGTTTATAAATATTTTTTAAAAATTCTCACTTAAATAGTATCATTAATCATTTCTAAAACTTTCTTTCAAGTTCATCTTAAATTATAAGAAAAGTTAAGAATGGATCAATGGAGATTTTGAATGTATTGAACAATTTCATAAATGCATTTGAAAACTGTTCATAGAGATAATCATACATTATACACCGTGCCTCGATGCCTGAACTACATCAATTAGTTTGAATCTAGTTGCCATTAAGTTTTATTGTGAATTTTAAGAAGCAGTGTGTTGTGGAAAACATGCAAGTAATTAGGTATGTCGAAACAAATTTGGTTTAATTGAAAACTGTTAAATAAGTATATGTAGTTTACCCTGCAAACCACTCAGAAAACACACATAAAAAAAGGTAATGTCGAGTGAAACCGTCCCATTCCTATCTTATCCAAATATCTTACCCCAAAAATATTTTAAAACTTTTTCTGTAACATAAAACTGAGAAACAGAAAAAAGATCGGTTTTATTTTTTAATTTAATTTTTTTTATTTAGCATTTTATAGTGTAATGTTCGTTTAGTGTAAATGCTCATTTAAATGACTCTTCAAGGTCAAGGTAGTTTTAGTTTACAGAGTACCTAGTACGCGCGAAGCGCGTACTTTAAGCTCCGAACGGATATTTCAATGACTCTTGAGAGTTTTGTATTCTCGTTGGAACAAAAAAAAAAACCTCTAAAGTTCAAATATATATATCAATCAAAGTTCAAATATATCTTTAATTTATCAATAATCTTGTGAAAGTCTGTCTAAATTTTAAATTTATACTTCGAGTTGGACCGATCGTAGGCTGCGACTAGTCTGGTAAAAACTTTTTTTTATATGGAAACTGAACATGCATAAGTACATTTTGTCAATACAGTTTATAAAATATGTAGTTAATATTAGTGGGCACTCCATACTTAAAGAATTACAATTTTTTCTATTATTATATTTATATTTATTCAATTGAATTTCTTATTATTGAAATGTCTTGAATTTCAAATAAATTGTTATTAAGTAAGGTTTTAAATCGAAATAAGATTAGATAGAAAACAATTCCACCAGGACTCTTCCGAGAAACAAGTGGGCGCACCGATTTTACTTGCTCCAGGGCGCTGAATATATAGCTACGCCACTGCTTCAGCAAGTTTTAATTAGATTTATTCCTTAAATCAGGGATAATTAAGATTAAAGTTTTCAAGCTCGCTATATCAAGTCCAGCTTCATATTATTGAAATTTCTGCCATGTGGATCGGAAACTTTTTTTGTACTAGTCTTTGACCTTCCTAGACTTTTGGTCATAAAGAAAAGGAAAAAAGAGGGCTCAAAGTAACCTGTCAAAGGTCGCTCGTAGTCCCTGTAGCGCAGTGGATAGCGCGTTGGACTTCTAATCCAAAGGTCCCGGGTTCGAATCCCGGCAGGGATGAGTCAAGCTAGTGAGGCGTAGCAAGATTTTTTTTTCTGGTTTTTTTTCTAACCTTGGCTATAAGTTCAGTAGAGGAGTACAATAATTCGACTTTATCTTCATTGTTTGAATTTTTTGATATCTGGAATTAGTAGAAAGGTTGAGGGGAAAAGTCAAGTATTCAACATTTGACACTCTTTTGTTGAATCTAGTTTCAGATGGTTTCTGTTGGCAATAGAGTTGTCTATCTTTCAATTGATTATTTTGACATTATTTGTAGAATGAATCTAGTGCAGCATCCAGAATCTGATTCTAAAGATTAAGATGAATGTGATTAGCTATCATCAAAGCCAAAATAATATCCTTCGAAATATCTTCCATGTATGAATGTAAAGGAGGGTTCTATAATTCACAAATTAACTTGCGAACATTTTGCTCGATTATCCGTTCGTAGAATACTTATGTTAAAGCAGCTCAACACATGAAATTGTCTTGTAAACTAAATTTCTTCTATTTTGAGATAAATGCAGACCATTAAAATTCGTAAACTGTAGCTATTGTTCGGTACCAGTGGAACTTCTAAAATCACTTTCTACAGGATGAGGACTTGGGATTTTTGTTTTTGATTAACCAGACTATTTTTCCCTACAATTACTTTTTTTTACCAATGTTTTAGCTTCTATGGGGAATGGGTGGACCCAGGGCCCGATTATGAACGCTGGGGGCCCCTGGGCAGATGCTATTCGGGGGCCCCCCTTACGAACATTTATAAAAATAAGAACTATCCATGGGCTATACATACTATTAGAGGTACTAGGTGCATGCACCAAGAAAGGTGTGTGGGGGCCCCCTAGCATCAGGGGGCCCTGGGCAAAGTCCCGATTTGCCCATGCGATAAAAAGACCCTGGGTGGACCTTAACTAAACCCTTGTGATTCTCCGCTGAGACATGGTTAAAGACTTCACAAAATCAGTCATCAGCAGGTTTTAATTAGATTTATTCTTTAAACCAGTGATAGCCAGGGGATGACCGAATGGCAAGGGAGCACAGGTCTTTCGGGTCAGATCCTGTGGGTTCGAGTCCCATTGTCGGCACGGATGTTTGTAGGCGTTCGGAATCGGCTTTAAACTGTAGGTAGCGGTCTAATTAGCCCTCCTATAGCAAAAGTTATTCGTAGCGCTCCAAACCAAACCAACCTTAAATCAGGGATAACTAATACTAAAGTTTTCAAGCTGGCTAGATGAAGTTCCGCTTTATATTATTGAAATTTCTGCCATGTGGAACGGAAAGTTTTTTTGTATTAGTCTTTGACCTTCCTAGACTTTTGGTCATAAAGATACATTAGAAAAATAAAAGGAAGGAGGGGTCAAAGTAATCTGTCGAAGGTCATCCGTAGTCCCTGTAGCGCAGTGGATAGCGCGTTGGACTTCTAATCCAAAGGTCCCGGGTTCGAATCCCGGCAGGGATGAAATAAGCTGGCGAGGTTAGCAGTTTTTTTCCCTCCTTAATTTATTTTAGATTTTATTACACTAGCTTGATGATTGTCTCTCTGGTGTCAAATGGCGCTCGAGGTTCATGTTTTCGTCTGATTTACACAACTTGATTGGCAAGATGATTACAGAGGGACATTTATACATTGTGATGTACGTTTCTATTTCTTTCCTCGGTTGATATATGATTTAAAATAATTTAGCGCTGTTTTAAAAGGTTTCATGCGTTTTCTCAATGTTTGATACAAATTTATTAATTCAACTGATTTTAAAATGTCAACTTATGAGCAGCAAAAATTTAAACGACTCGCTTGGCTTTATCTCGCAGGCCAAATCCAATTAAAATAACATATTTCGCAGTTTAACACCTTATTATTGGTGATATTTGTAGGTGTCAAAATAGAAAATATCAAAGATTTATTAACCTTTATTACATGGTCAAGAAATTGCTGGAAATATAAACATAAATGAAGAAAAAGAATTAAACAATTTTAATGAATTTTCGTTCTAAACATATAATACCTAGTCATTATACTATTCAGAGTATAATAAAAACATTTAAACACGTATTTAGAAATGTTTACATGTAAAATAGCTATAATATCTAATATTCCAGTTGAAGCATTTCAATTGCGAAAAATTAAAATAACAGACGAGGTAAAATCTCAAATATTTAAAATATAATAATTTTAAAACAAACCATAGTTTGAAACAGTTAAATACAGCAAACACTGACCGACAAGAAAAATTTGAAATAACACGGATGATATATTTAAATTTTTAAAAAAAAATACATTTAACTTTATTTTTGAGTACGCTCTTCGATTCATCAATATTTATCAGTACTATCAGCCTAAAATTTGTGATTTACCTATGATATGGTATCTTTGGCCTCTTGGTAGGGAAAATTCCTAGCGTCATCTACCGTGTTGCATGTCCTTCTCCCTGCAATAAGTATTTTATCATTCAGTAATGCAAAATTAAAATGGACGTGGCAATTAGAAGTCTAGATTTTTTATTCGTTCAAAAAAAAAAAGAAGAAAAAAAAACTCTGACAGTTCTCTTTTATATTGTAAATATTTTAGTATTTCAACCGAAGACGCATCTACCGAATTACTACAGTTTAATGCAAGAAAGATGAAAGTATATCAATTGGAACGGAAAATAATCGATTACATTGCTTCATGACACATTTGTACAATGTAAATAGCTTCTTTGAGAGTGATTAAGGCAAAATTACAAATATTTCATCGTGGTAAGACGTGCGGTGTCTTATACCTATCTATCTATCTATCTATCTATATATAAATATATATATATATATATATATATATATATATATATATATATATATAGCAGGTCGTTCACGCTTTATGGAAACGATTTTGTAATTTATTTTTGTAGTAAGATTTGCTGTTTTGAGATATAAATTTGGCATTTTCAAAATGATCGTTTGCTAATGTTTTGTTTTAATTCGAATATAATATAAAAAATTTATTTTGAAAATACCTCCTAAAATTGATAGATGGCTCGAAAGTTACGTAACTGCGCTTTCCAAGGAGAAATATTCGTATCAACAAATTATAAAGCGATGTAAAAATAGCGGTTATGGCATTTCAAAAAAAGGTATTTATAGTACATTAAATTTGAAAGAAATATATATATATATATATATACATACATATGGTGCCCGGTATAAAGGGCTTAAGTCAAAAAAAGTTATTTTTAGATATTTGTTAGTACTGATTAAAAAAAAAACCAAAATCGTTTGACTTGTATAAAAGGCTTAAGTCTATCAGTTTTGTATACAAAAGGACATTTCTTTGTACAAAAGACTCAAGTTGAAATTATTATTCTGCGATATAAAAGCCAATAACTTGGTATATCTAAATCACTGTTTTTTGACTTAAGCCCTTTATACCGGGCACTATAGATAACCACAAAATTTCGCCTATTTAAATATCGTTTTGGAAGGAATTGCGAGCGATCATCGGACATAATAAGTAAAGGAACATGGTGAAAATTTCCCGGAATGAAATTTTCAATTGCTAAAATAAATGAATAAGTAAAAATGGACTAAACTTCATTTACTTGAAAATACTAGCAATTTTTTTTTAATATAGTCTCCTTTTCACATAAGCATGTGAGTTTTCCTTTTAAGTATGGATAATTTCTGAAAAGACTGATAGGTGAATCTAGTTAGGCAGGAATCTTTTTTAAGGTTACTAAATATCTCTCTCTCTTTCGTATGCCCCTTACAGGGCTGAATGGGTACAGCTCCCTTTTTAGCACTTGCTATTGGCCATCATAAGGGTCGGAGTCCTATTTCTGCGCTGGTGCGACCACAATTTAAACCAGTGGTTCTTAACCGGGAGTGCGGGCAACCCTGGGGTTCGAGAGAGCATTCCTAGGGGTGCAAGAGAAGGTTTTATTTTTTTATGAAAATTACATAATATGTACATTACATTACATATAATAACATATGTATTACATTATATGTAATAATATAGTATGTATTGTAAATGTATTAATTTTTTTATTCGATAAATAAATTATCCTGTAATAGATGTCTTCTCCTAAATAAAAAATAGAAACACATTTTTCAAGGGGGTGCGAGAGCTTATTTTCAGATTCAAGGGGTGTTGACTATTAATAATTACAAGATATAAAGAATTTTTTTTTATACCATGTTTTTAAATTTTCTGTTGATTCATATAAACTTGACAATTCTATGTATTAATGAATACTTTTTAAAAAATGTTTGATGAATTATCCCATCAACTTGAAAGAAAATGAAGTTAATTGGAAGTTAACTTGCGTTTAACTTTTCGTTCCCGTCCCGGCCGATAGATAGCTGCACCAGTCTACAAAACAAAATTAACAGAAAATGGATTCAAATATGCTTAAAGATGGCTAAAAGTATTAAAAAATGCATGGTCATGGTGTTCTGAACTATTCTAAAAGTTTCAAATGTCTACTTAATCGGGAAGTTAGTTAAAAATCGATTGCAAGATTTGTAAGGGACAAACACACACACAAACAAACAAGAAAGCAAGTTAATAAAAACAGGATAAAAAGGTTAAGAACCATTGATTCAAACCGATCACTCCCAGGGGCGGCATCTTTGGCAGCATATACTTCCCTCCCACCCCCGCAAACTCCACGGAAGGAAAGTTACTAAACAAGAACCTCATATCAAATATTTTGCGTCCAATATTCTACATAAAAAATTTCATCAATAAATTATTATTTTGCATTTGTTTTTTAGAAAAACATTACTATTATATTGGTGCTAATTTGTTATTTCGGTTAATATCATTCGTATTAATTATATATATAATAGCCGTTGTCTCTGTATAACACTTCCGGGCTGTACTCATCTTTCAGTTGAAGCCCTCAGTAAACAAACAGCCGGTTAGGCTTAATTTCAATTTCCGATATGGATCAGAATTTTTTCTTACCTAAAAACTAATATCTTCTCCATCAAATCATGTTTGCTCAGCCTATTTTTCTATAAAACATTCAGAACCAAAAAAAATTGGATGCTTTTAGCTGTATATTTAACAGTTTTTAAAAATCTGTTTACTTTTGCGATGAATTCTGAAAGTAAGCAAACTTGAATGTGAATGAATCAAGTAGCTCAAGTATTCATATCGCGTAGTGAGCTGTAAAAAACTGGATGGCAGTCTACTACTCCAATCTCATGAAAAGCTAAATAAATAAAATATAATGAAAGGGTTTGCTTTTACAAGGTGTGGATTAAATGCAATATTGTTAGATAACTCGGGATATTTTTTAACTTTCATATACTTTTTCCATTATGACGTCCTTATTAGTATTATGGCGTCAAAATGACATGTTGGATGGCAGTCTACTACTCCAATCGCATGAAAAGCTAAATAAATAAAAAATAATGAAAGGGTTTGCTTTTACAAGGTGTGGATTAAATGCAATATTGTTAGATAATTCGGGATATTTTTTAACTTTCATATACTTTTTCCATTATGACGTCATCATTAGTATTATGACGTCAAAATGACGGGTTACCTTCTAGTTAGAAAATAAAAATCTGTTATATATATTTAACATGAACTTTACATTAAGAGTCTTCCATCTGCTGTTAACGAATTAATTGGCACGCCAGCTTCCTGAGATTTAGTTTTTTCTTTTTAATATGATTTTTTTTTTTTTAAATGACACATTCGCCCTCCCCGCGCTAATATTTTTGAGGGGGAGAAGGGTGAAAGAGTTAATTTAGAAGCAGGGGAGAACACTGTTCTAAAAAACACTCCACTCCCTCTAGAATGTCCTTAATTTCTGTCTCCAGGAAATTGCGAGCCTTCCTCCAAAATCATGGGCGCCATCGTTCCTCTTCCACTATCAGAGAGGTCTGACTCAGTGTTTGAAAAAACCCAAGGGTTCTTTGGTGCAGATTTGTGGGAGGAGGAGAAGAAGGAGTTTGGGTTTTTCCGAGGGGATTTATTTCCTGTCCTTAGATAGATCGCGATGCAGATAAAGACATTTTTGACTAACTACCAAAAGTAAATTAGATTTTACCCTTTTAATCCATAAGGTTTTCATTCATTTTATCATTAATTCGTTTATTTGGAAAGCTTAAATTTGCTTGGCGAGAAAAATCAATTCATTGGCAACTTAAAAAAAAGTAAATAAATAATTCAGGTAGTCTCTTCTAATGAAACTACCGCGGGTTATTAACGTACGATTACTTATCGTTGGTTGTGTGTGTATGTATCTATATATATACGTACGTTTTATAGGTATGTATCTATATATATACGTATATATATATAAATATATATATATATGTATGTATATATATATATATATATATATATATATATATATATATATATATATATATATATATATATATATATATATATATATATATATATATATATATACACACATATACAGTGGAATCTCGATCGATCGTTTTCGGATCGATCGTTTTTCCGTATGTGTCGTTCATTTTATCAAGTCCCAACGATCATATTGCTTTGTTATGTTGCGTTTTATACAATCTTCGTCGTTTATAAGCACGTTTTTCTTATTTAAAAACATAAATAAGAAAAACATAATACATAAATAAGTGTATATATAACATATATAATACATAAATATGTGAAAATATATAATTAAAAACATAAATAAGTGTAGCAAAAAAATCTCGGTGTTTTGGGGGAGCCCGGAACGAATTAATGGCATTTCCATTCATTTAAATGGGGGAAATTGATTCGAGATACGAGTATTTCGAGTTACGAGCTAAGTCATGGAACTAATTAAACTCGAGGTACCACTGCATATATATATACGTCGAGGTACCACTGCATATATATATATATATATATATATATACATAATAGTAGAAAGTTGAAAGAGAAAAACCAGTATGAGCACTAAAGCTACTACAGCCAGGAACCAAAAACATGAAAAGATAAGATTGAAAGAGGTTTTAGACAATATCTAATCTTCAGCGGTGTCAATACTGTCTAAAAACCAATGGACTGTTTCAGATATATATATATATATATATATATATATATATATATATATATATATATATATATATATATATATATATATATATATGTCAGACTCTCGTCTCCCATTCCTAAGTGGAATTGATGAACGTGTGTAATAGCGTCTTCAATAAGCACCAAAAGAAACGCAAACAGGTGTCGAGAGCCATACACCTTTGGAAACCCTCGAGAATAGGAGGTAGTCAGCTCATTTAGAATGATTAAGGAAACACAGCGGCGCACGTCATCTAAGGTAGGAACGGTGGACAATGAAATCCACAATAGGTGGTCTGCGTAGCACGGATAAAAAAGGCCGATTGTCGTTCGAAAAGAGAGGAGAAGGAGGCATAAAAGACAGACGCGAGTAACGGACGAAGAGAATAGACTTGGACTGTTGAAAGGAGCAACACGCTTACGGAGGGACGGGGAGCTCGTCGGACATTGAATAATGAGCCCTACTCCCAGGGTGGATTTTACGTTCGTCGAAACGAACCGTTGAAAATGAATTATCTAATCGAGAGTTTAATATGTTAATAAACCAGATGTAAATAAGAGTTGTTCTACAATTATAATTCCTTCTACATGATAATGATTTGTCGGATCACGACTATAAAGGTTAACAATTTATATATATATATATATATTTATTTATTTATTTGACATATATATAGATATATGTATATATATATGTCAAAATTTTGACGTATTTTGGTACTTTGCTGTTTAACTGTATACTGCTTGTCGAAGCGATACAGACTGGGTTTGGCACGCTGCCAAAATTATAACTCGCGAGGACGGATGGACGGACGGTTTTAGCGTCTGAAATTTTGCTTTCCGAAGGACCGTTATGGAGAAATGTAATCCCACTTTAAAGAAAAAAAAAACTTGCCCAATTCTAGGAACTCTATGCTTAAAACAGAGAGAAAAAAAAATTAGAAATAAAATAGAAATTATCCAATAGTTATTCAAAATGCTTGCAATTAAAGGAATATAACTGACTTTTTTCCTGGGAAAAGAAATGAAAATACATATGTTTCACATAACTGTTTTAATCTAAATCACTATGCATAGATCATTTAAGATATCAGAAAAATAGTATGTAATCCATCTTTTTTTCACGGTACGTAGAGCCATTATTTTTTACTATCTATGCTTCCAGGTTATCTTTGCTCAAATTTGCATTGATTTGCATGAGTAATTCGGAATTCAGTGTAATTGGAGTAGTTATGATTCTTTGGGTATAATTAATTAACTCACGAAGCTTTTTCTCTTTTTTTTTATCATCCAGAGAATACATTAATATCTTTATTGCATAATTCCATGCAGACCAAATTCGGGACTTGAACGATTGCAATTACGTGATTTCAATAGAATATTCTGGAAAGTAACTAGACAAAAAAAAATTTGTAAAAAGTCTAATGCAGTAAAATCTCGTTTATCCGGACTAATGGAACCATAGGTAATCTGGACAATTGAAAGTCCGGATAATCCGGGTAATATGGGTAATAAGCAAAACAAAATCGTTAACTAAACAGACATCGTTAATTACGATAAAAAATTATGTTTTGTAACAAAATTTCACAGTATTGTTTACAAGACATTAGAAAATATAAAAATATTTTTCTGAATCAATCCACGTCAGTGCTCTGTGACACTCTAGTAAAGCTTTCTAAAACTCAACAAAAGGCATTTTATTACCGTAATTTATTGTACAATCAATGCAGGAACTGTACGTTGAATCAAACTGAAAAGCGAATGTTTGGCGTAATTATAGTTACGTTCTGGCTGTCTCGGTTAAAAGTTATTATATAATGTAAACATTAAATAAATAAAAAAAAGTCTACAAATCCAATCCGGATTATCCGGAGATCTGGATAAACGAGGGCCGGATAAACGAGGTTTTACTGTAAGGATAAATTTCAGTAATAACTAATCAAGACTGAAAAAAAAGCTCTTTTCTCAGAAATATCGAAATCAAAAATTACAAACATTTCATCGTCGTAAGTCATATCTATCTATCTATCTATCTATCTATCTATATATATTTATTTATATTTATACTTATATATATATATATATATATATATATATATATATATATATATATATATATATATATATATATATATATATATATAAATTTCCCGTTCTAAAGAGGGAATCGGCCCCATAAGCTAAGGTTTAAAATGCTGTTTATGAGAAGGCATAGCTAATGTGATATTTATGAATACAAAATGTAAACTACAATTTTTTGAAGGAATTGACGTTATCAGAGAACTGAATAGAAATAAATAAATAAATAAATAAAAGTAGGCAATTTTCAACGGTTGAATTCTTAGAATCTTGAATTTATCTATGATATACTTGAGATTCAAACCGTACTTATTTAAAAAAAAAAAAAAAAAGAGAAGAGAATATCATTATCGATATTTTTTAAGAATTTTATCGCGTAAGGCGTCGGATCAGTTGATCTCGCAGAACTTCAATCAAGCTACGAGGAAAGTTCTCCCTAGAATTTTTCTAATGATGCTTATACAAATGCATAACTTTTTTTCGTTCTTATTCTTGCATATTGAAGTTGATATCTAAATAAAGATTTCGTGGCTTATCAACTTTGAATGTTTAATTTATCATTTTTTTTTCTTTTTACAGGACATTGAACTTATGTATTTGTAGCTACAAAATTAAAATAATTTTTTGGCAGGAATAGATTTTTCAAAGGAGAAATTTAACAAAAAAAAAAAAAAAAAAAAAACTATCGCTATGTCATTCAAAGGTCTACTTTGGGATGAAAAAAAAAATTCAGGTAGTCTCTTCTAACGAAACTACCGGGGGTTATTAACGTAGGATTACGTATCGTTGCTTACCTCTTTTGTATGTATATATGTATGTACGTGTTATGTATATATATATATATATATATATATATATATATATATATATATATATATATATATATATATATATATATATATATATATATATATATATATAATATATATATATATATATATCTGTCAAAATTTTGACGCATTTTGGTACTTCTGTTTAACTGTTTACTGCTTGTCCAAGCGATACAGACTGGGTTTGCTTGCTGCCAAAATTATAACTCGCGACGTCGGACAGTTTTGGCGTCTGAAATTTTGCTTTCCGAAGGACCTTTATGGAGGAACACAATCCAACGTTAAAATACTAAATATTACTTCGTTAATGTGCAGCTAGAAAAATACAAAAAGAAGAATTTATTCTAGTTTTTAAAATGGGGATTGCTGAGTTTCTACCTTAAGCTTTTTGAAACCTATTTTTATAATAAAACTGGAAATTCCGCAAATAATCTTGATAATAGTAAAATTAATGTGCAGTTATAAATCTAATTATTATCGTAATTAACAATAATAAATGTATAATGTTCATTCTTAACTAAGCAATGAAATGGAGCTCGCTGTCTGCCTTTAAGGTGAATGGTATTTTTACAGGTCAGGAAGGACCCAGGAATTGGTAATTGAAATTGCGAACTTTCCTGGCTTTCAATCAGTGGTGGCTCCAGGCCAGAGATTTGGGGGGTGCAACGTCGGCTCTTAGGGTTATATATATATATATATATATATATACAGTAACCACCGCTTATAGTAATCAGTGGTTATAAGAATCAACCGTTTATAAGAATCAATATCTCGAAAACAAAAACAAATGTATTATTTCCATGCTAAAATTTTCGCTTTAAAGAATCAATCCACCGGCTTTAAGAATCAGTTTACACCATTCGCTTTCCTTTCATTTTTCCAAAAAAGCCACTTAAACCGTCAAAATGCACAAAGTTCTTTTTTTTAAAATTATTTTAAAAGAAAGATTGATAAGATGGGATGGAATATAGACGTAAAATTCATCCCTTTCTTTGTTAGACATAGCATAATAGTTTTCCTTAAAGGCTTTAGCACAACACTGTCCTATTAGCTTGACCCACTGTCCTATTAGCTTTACCTGTCCGGGTCCTATTTCACTTTTCTCCACTGACAAACAAAAATAGGGACTCTTTTTTTCCCCCTCCCACATCCTGGTTGCGGCTTCCTGTACCCTGAAGCACATAAATCTTTGGCGAAGTGTCCACAATCACTTAGGCAAACGTGACATTTAGATTCAGCACATTATCAAAGCGTGAAACATAAGCTAGAGGGTGAATCTTCGGCTGAGAATATTAGTATTGAAAGAGGTATAAACAGCCTCCTGAAAACTTCATTACGTCAAACTATCATAGAAAACTTTTTCTTGCTTCCTTCCTGTAGTTGAAATGTTAAAACTGCTAAGAAGTTATGTTGTAACAAATATTGGATTGTTTTCTTCTCTTACTATAATCATGTGTATCTACTTATAGGTCTAGAAATTAAGTTGTATTTTTAAATTTATTAAAAATAATTTTAATAAAAGATAACGTAAATTAAAGAGTATTTTATGGTAAATTATCTAATATATGTATATATAGGTATGTGTGTGCCTTTCCAAAAACCTAAATTTCGGCTATAAGAATCAACCGCTTATAAGAATCACAAAGAGTAATAACAAACGTGATTCTTATAAGCGGAAATCACTGTATATATATATATATATATATATATATATATATATATATATATATATATATACTAGCGGCCCGTCCCGACTTCGTTCGGGTTGCACAAAATATTATACCAATAAATTTCCAGTTGATAGCCAATAAATTGTAAATCTTTTTTTACCTTAATAATAACCTAAATAATACCTTAAATTAATTTTATATAAGTTAATAATTAAAATAAATTTTTTAAAAGAAAAAGGCGTGCCAGAGAACGGCTAGGTTCGAACCGCTAGAGTCAGAACAGAAGCCCACCGCGATAGCACCACAATAAGGATCGTTGAAATCTTCGGAACAAAAAGCGGTAGAAGACAGTAGCGGAAACAATGGAGATTGTTAGGATTAGGCCCCTAACTTTATTTCTACTGATCAGATATACATAATATATAGCCTATGTCCATCTGGAATACTGTACCTTTCAAAAAGTGAAAGAATTTTTCAAATAGGTACAGTGGTTCTGAAGATTACCCTCCACGTACAAAATCACTCTCTCTTTATATATAAGTATAGATAGCACCACGCTAAGGATCGTTGAAGACTTCGGCACAAAAAGCGGTAGAGAACAGTAGCGGTAACAATGGAGATTGTTAGGATTAAGCCCCTAACTTTATTTCTACAGATTAGATATACATAATATATAGCCTATGTCCATCTGGAATACTGTACCTTTCAAGCAGTGAAAGAATTTTTCAATTAGGTACAGTGGTTCTGAAGATTACCCTCCACGTACAAAATCGCTCTCTTTATATATAAGTATAGATAGCACCACGCTAAGGATTGTTGAAGACTTCGGCACAAAAAGCGGTAGAGGACAGTAGCGGTAACAATGGAGATTGTTAGGATTAAGCCCCTAACTTTAATTCTACTAATTAGATATACATAATATATAGCGTATGTCCATCTGGAATACTGTACCTTTCAAACAGTGAATGAATTTTCCAAATAGGTACAGTGGTTCTGAAGATTAACCTCCACGTACAAAATCGCTCTCTCTCTCTTTATATATAAGTCTAGATACCTCCACGCTAAGGATCGTTGAAGACTTCGGCACAAAAAGCGGTAGAGGACAGTAGCGGTAACAATGGAGATTGTTAGGATTAAGCCCCTAACTTTAATTCTACTGATTAGATATACATAATATATAGCCTATGTCCATCTGGAATACTGTACCTTTCAAACAGTGAAAGAATTTTTCAAATAGGTACAGTGGTTCTGAAGATTACCCTCCACGTACAAAATCGCTCTCTCTCTATATATAAGTATAGATAGCACCACGCTAAGGATCGTTGAAGACTTCGGCACAAAAAGCGGTAGAGGACAGTAGCGGTAACAATGGAGATTGTTAGGATTAAGCCCCTAACTTTAATTCTACTGATTAGATATACATAATATATAGCCTATGTCCATCTGGAATACTGTACCTTTCAAACAGTGAAAGAATTTTTCAAATAGGTACAGTGGTTCTGAAGATTACCCTCCACGTACAAAATCGCTCTCTCTCTTTATATATAAGTATAGATATATAAAGAAATAAACATTCTTTCGTTTTAAATTTAAATTCATTTAGTATTAGGTCTACGGTTATATAGTTTCACGCTATGAAAAAATATACGCGAGGCTTTTTTTGGGGGGGGAGGGGCAATTGCCCCTACTGCCCCCCCCCCTGGAGCCGCTCTAGGTTTCAATTTTTAGCCTGTACAGATTTTAAATCTAAAAGAGAAATTATTTCATAGAATTTCAGCAGGAATCTGTATGTAGGGTAATGGGGATTCCATAACGCGTCAACACCTTCAGAAACAGGGCTCGGGTTCGAATGCCGATTGAGGCATGGATGTTCTCCTGCTGTTCGCTCATTGGGAGCAGTTTTGGCTCACCTATATGGTGTCCCATAATAAAGTAGTCAACGAATTCGCAGTGTAGACGGGTCGATGTCTGTTGCAAATATATTTCTCTTTCTGAAATCCAGGTGGCGCACTCCTCCGCCTGTGGCATCCACGCTTGTATAAGGATAACGTCTGCGTGCAGTTCGAGGATGTCGAATTTGGATTGACTTAGCTGTTTCGACTTGAGTTCGATTTCTTTTGCTGTTTTGCAATAAATGTTCTTGCTTTTATGAAGTATTAGTCATTTTGAGAATCATTCCTATAGTTATTGAATTGGACATTGGAGAACCCCCGATAGCCGATAAAAATTTTGAATAATGCCTTCAGGACAAAGTACCTGCCACGTTAGATTAAAAAATAAATAAATAGAAATTGAATAATAATAATAATAACAACTTTTTGAATTGACCCGTATAATGTAATAAGGATATGTGAAATACAATTCCAGTATGATAAGGAGAAAACATTGCTGAGTAGGATTTCTGCCTATTACGATGATTAGTAATCAGTACCGGCCTTCTTTATAAAGGGGCCCTGGTGCAAGAAACTATTTGGGACCTTAATTGTTTGTAAAGTAAAAAAAAAAAAAAGTTACAAACATGAACATATATTACTAATGCATGTTTATTTAATGCGTGATTTTGTTTTTGCTAATACATTAATTACTTCAGAAAAATTACAATTTTTTGCGGTAAAATGTACTTTTCGTCATACTGACAACGATAGGAATATTGTCAAGTTTTCATGTTCACCCCAACTGCCGGAGGGGCCCCCCAAAAAATTTTTTAAAATTATTTATTAGATTTTCTCCGAAAGACAATTTTGAAACTTGTACCGTACTTCAAAATTCAAAATAATCTCCTGAAAAAAGGGCTCCCCCCCCCAAAAAAAAAAAAAAAAAAAAATTTAAAATTATTCGATTAATTAGATTTCTCTTACTACAAAATAGTCTTCTGAAAAATAGTCTTGGGGCCCCCAACAGAAGCTTGCTCCAGGGCCGCCCAGAGACTTTACGGGACCTGGGGCAAACTTCTGTTGGGGGCCCCAAGAAAAATAAAAAATGCAAAGAGACGAAAACACACATTCAAATTAAGTTACTCATACTTAAAATTTTATTACGTGAATGGTTAACATAATTATTATATTTCATTGCACTGCTCTCTTGTTATATTTTCTGAGGAAATCTAATAAATAAATTTTTTTTAAATTTTTTGTGGCCCCTCCGGCAGTAGGGGGCCTGGAGCATAGTGCCCCAGTTCCTGGTTACCGGTCCTGGTTTACCGGTCCTGGTTTGCCCCAGGCCCCGTAAAGTCTCTGGGCGGCTCTGGCGGTGCCTCGGTGCATAGCATCCGCCGTACGCCCCAGATGGCCGGCCCTGTTAGTAATGTTTAAGTGCCGTGTGAACTTGTTGACGAACAAAATCCTTGTTTAATCAAAAGGGCAAGATTTGACATTGCAAAAGAAGGCAAACTAAAGCTCACTTGAGATAAATTTGTCTGGTAATAGCCTGAAATATTCAAAAATATGGAAATATGGAAGTATTCAAAATATGGAAGGAACAAACAAAAAAAAAAGTTTTTAAACATGCATTTTGATTCCTCCCCCACAGAAACGAGTTTTGTAAAAATATCTAATCTTTACGGAAATTTTCCTTGGGGGAAAAACAAAAAAAACCTGTAAAATTTGGCTAAAAATGAACCTCTCGTAACAGTTCACGGAAAAGATAAAACAAAAAAAAAATTTTAGGGCCCAGAAAATTTTGAATTCAACTGGACTATGATTATAGAGTAGTTCCCCGAAGGAAAGGAAAAAAAAATAAAACTCTTCTCATTCGGGATAGTTAAAACAGTCTGGCCAGAGAAAGAAAAACCTCGTAATCATTAATTTCATTTTTCATCTCGGAAACACACAGGGGGAAAAAGTGCCTCAAGATAATCTTTTCTCGAAGCAAACGATTAGCCGCGACCCTCCCCCCTAGTCTGACTCCCTCCCCTTCTAGGAGTTTGAACTTCTTGGGCAAACAAACAGAGAAGAAAGTAAACGGTGGAGGAAACTCTATGCCCCAATCAGAGGATCCAAATGATTGGAAACTAGAAAAGATACTTTATCGCTCATCTGGCGAACAATTGATGGACAGATTTCTTTTCCCTTATGCAATAGATGAAACATCGAGAAAAAGAGGCAAATATTGTAATTCATGAGGGAATTTTTTTATTGCTACAAAATACAAAATCTAATTAAGCTGTTTTAAATTATAATTTATTGATTTTTTAAAATGGATTTTCTTTATGAAATACTATTATAAAATTAAACAATTGCACGTGAGTGTTCAACGAATTTAAGCGCAATATTATGACAAAGGTTCAGATTTTAGGAACTCGAACACATGACTGTAAAAATGAATTTAATTCTCATTCTTATGGCTCTTTTGAGCGGCGTTCCAAATAAAATATATATAACACAGGGCTTCTCCATTTCATAATAGGGCCCTATTATGAAATGAAGGCCCTATATTATATATATTTACGGTGTGTAGATACACACCTAAAATATAGATAATATACAGGAAAACCTCGTTTATCCGGCCCTCGTTGATCCGGATATCCGGATAATCCGGTCAGATTCGTAGACATTTTTATTTAACGTTCACATTAGATAATAATTTTTAACTATGATAGCAAGAACTTAACTACCAGTATGCCAAGTATTCGCTTTTTAGTTTGATTCAATGTACAGTTCCTGCATAGATTGAGAATAAGTTATGGTTATAAAATGCTTGTCGTTGAGTTTAAGAAAGCTTTACTAGACTTACCAATTCTTTGTTAAGAAATAATGTGAAAAGTTATTTTTATATTTTTTAATGTCTTATAAACAATACTACGTAATTTTTCTACAAAACAGTTTTTCATCGTAATAAACGGTAAGTCTACTAAGGATTTTGTTTTGCTTATTACCCATATTACCCGGATTATCCGGATTTTCGATTATCCGGTTTGCCTATGGTCCCAGGTAGCCCGGATAAACGAGGTTTTACTGTACTCAGTGGCGTAGCTAGAACTTTTGCCGCCCGGGACGGTCTCCAATTTGCCGCCCTTTCTAAGTCAATCAATTGGTGGTTTTTATAAATTAATAAACATAAATAAATAATTGTAATTGAGACAAACTATAGGTGGGGAACTTTTTTACCATTGGATGCCATATTTAAATTAGGCAGTAATAAAGGAGGCCGCTTAAGTTGAAATACCTATAAATGCAACTTTTATAAAGGCCACAAGAATCTTACGGAGGTCGCAGTTTCCCCACCTATGAGACAAAACATTTACCTAATTTATAAAAAAAATTCCATAAAATATGTTTTATTTTATATTATTATATTTATAAATAAAAATAACATTGACTTGACGATGAGGAAGAATATTCGAAATCATATAGTAATTCATAATTCATAGAAATCGAATAGTAAACTTATGAATTGAACAAGTGGTTTTTTTACAACTAATACTAAATAAAAATATCCCGCCCCAAAATATGTGCCGCCCGGTGCGGACCGCACCCCCCTAGCTACGCCACTGACTGTACTTTAGGACCTTTAGGAATTGTTGTGAAAACTACAATCCACGAGCCGAGCCCTCTGTTGTAGAATAATTTAGCAATGCATGCAAAAATTCGGCGATCAAAAATAAAAAACGAACATACGGAACAGGCTAGATAGTGGGACAAAGCAAAAACGCATCGAGAGTTCAAGGAAATAATAAAGAAGAGAAAAAAAAAAGTGGTCAGAACGAAGCTCCGAACGTAGAGGGTATATATATAGTATACTGTTTATATTGAAGTAAATACTGATTCTGAAGTTTTCCGCACACGGTTCTTGACAGATTTTAACGTAGGACATTCCTCCATAACGGTCCTCCGGAAAAGAAAATTTCAGATGTCCTGCGTCGCGAGTTATAATTTTGGCAGCGCGCCAAACCCAGTCTGTATCGCTTGGACAAGCAGTAAGCAGCTAAACAGAAAAGTACCAAAATGCGTCAAAATTTTGACATACATATATGTATATATATATACATACGTACATATATATAGATACATATATACATAACACATACATACATATATACGTAACAAAGAGGTAAGCAACGATAACTAATCCTACTTTAATAACCCGCGGTAGTTTCGTTAGAGGAGACTACCTGAAATTTTATATACTTTTGGCCATATATCATCAGACGCGTTTTATTATTTCGAGAAACTTTATTATTGTAAAGAAACTTTGTACTTATTATAAAGAATTTTTTTATTATTATTATTATAAAGAAATTTTATTACGCTCTTTTGTTTTTGTCATTAACAATATTGTACCTCGGTAGTTTCCTCTCAATATACTTTTACTCACGTTAATTTTCTTTCTAATACTCCAAACTTACGCAAGTTAAAAATAAAAGAGGACCTTCAAAGCACGGAAAACGAGGAATTAAGTTATTGTGGAGCCACAGGCATTTTGAAATTTTGAACGAATTTGAACCTCATGCCCATAATAACACTTCCATTCCGTAAATCTCCTATTAACTGTTTTGGATTTCTAAAATTTGAAAAAAAATCGTTAAAAAGAAATCAGAGAAAAATTGTCCCCACTGTCTGTGCGTATCTCTTTCTCTCTCTGTTCAAAAATAAATAAATAAGTAAATAAGTAAATAAAATATAAAGATAAATAAAAAATTGAGCCTTATAAACCAGTATTTTTCAGCTTTACTTAAGTTACACACGTTGAATATGAATTAAGTTGAATGTTTTATATAAGACTATTGATTACTATTGCATGTAAATGATAAAATGCTTATAATTAACCAAACGAGTTAATAGCTTTTTATTTATCGTGACATCATTTTTACATTTTTTACATTCATTTTTACATCGTTTTTCATAAAAAATATCGAATAAACCTTTCTGTAATGATGTAAAGAGCTATGCTTTCTAAACGAGTTATATATTTATTTCTTATTTTGAAAAGGGATTAAAAATTATTGAACGGTCCTAATTTTTCTTAGAAATCTCAGAACGATTACGATACGGCGAACTAATTATTTTTTTTCTGTAGGGCCTCTTCCAAATTCTAGCAACGCCTATGCGGCCTGGCCCGCAAGTACCTCAGCTCTCCCTCTCTCCGTATCCCGTCCTGCACGCATACACTTCGAATGTAGTTACAATTTAGCTAAGAGGCGAGAGCGCCTCACATCTGTCATCCTCCATCTTCCGAGCATCAGGTCTGGACGCCAAATACTGCGCCAAGCGTTTTTCCATGCAACCCTAGTTGTGCTCGTCTGTCGCCATCGTAAACCCACCGGCATTCGGAAAACAGGCGCCAGTTAGATAGGATGATCGTTTGCCTCGGGTTCGCAGTGTCCAGACGATGACTGTGATTTGGGATTTGATTGACCAGCGCTGAAGGAAGGTTGAGAGTGACCGCTGCAGGCCACTGACCGTCAGCATGGACGGGAGATTGGTTGAACAGCTAGCTGTGGTCCTTGCTTTTTGGTTGTTTCTGATATCCTGTGTTAAAGGTAAGAAATTAGTGTTAAGACTTTGTGACTGACTCTAAGAACATGTCCGTGGTGGTAGCAACAAAATTTCGCGTATCGCTGTTTTTAGCGTAGATCGTGTATTCATTCATAATTGGTTAGTTTTTTTCAATAACTCGTTAATAATATCTCCAAAAGTGGTTATTAAGTATTTCAAACGCTAGCTTTTAAATGGTTTATTGACTTTTGTAGCACATTTATTGATGTTTAATATATTCTGTGTTCTTATGAATGTTGCTTACATAAATAAACATGGGCGTAGTAAATTGAAGTTTTTTTTTAAGTATCAACGTACTGGTACTATATAACATAGCGGTGAATATTTTTGTGTTATTTAGTCTTAAAATGCCCAATAGATGGGTCGTGTTATACATGCATCACAGCTAAATTCAAAATTTTGTCTTGTTGTTTAGTTTTTAGTATACCTTAATTGCATTAATATCTTTTTTGCATGCAAAACTCAACGTAATTCGTGACTACCGCTGTTTGTAATCTCTTCGCTGTGCTTTTAAAGTGATTTATCTACAGTCGCTCATACTATATATTTTTAAATATATGTTGTTTGATTGCGAGATCAGTATTTGTTCCCGAGTATCCTGTCCCCTGCCGCTGAAATGAATCACATGAATGTTAGTTTAACTTTTTAAACTTATGTAAATTGTGTATCTTCATAATACACAAATGAGTGCAACTACTTGTGGGAACACGTTTTGTCTATCTCTACGCGTCTACAAGTTTGTGATCATTAAATAACACGGTCTGATAAGAATTAAAGTATGCAATAAAAATAGGATTATTTATTTGTTTATAAATGATGGTATGTTTTATAAATACGAAGAGATATGATGATATACGTATCATTAAAAGTAGTGTTTGAGACTTATGCTCTCGCTTAATTTAAGACCGCGTTTATCGTTTGATAAGGTCAATGAAAACAATGTTATTTTAAACTGGCTCTGTTAATTCTCGTTTATGTTTAAAGTACGATATTCGAAGTTGTGTTGCATGTTTTCTGAAGTGTGTAAAAAAAGAAAATATAAACTAACTGATACTTCACATTCTATAGTAAATAATCTGATGAATTTTGAGTTGCAGTTTAATATCAGTAGTGAAATTTTGTAAAATTGTTAATAACTGTCGTGCATATTGTTTGTCTTATAGAATAAAATACATCTATTAATATATCACGTTCGCTTAAATGCTGCAATAGAATAAGAAAATTTAAAAGGTCGTTATGTAGCATGAATATTTATTTCAATGCTATGATATTTTTTAAAGGAATGTTCTCGTTAATATTTCACTTGTGATTTTTACTGCATTTTCCAAAAAGTACTGAATCAAGAAACGCAACAAAAGTTAGCTCAATTTTGTTATAATATTTTACTGTTATATAATATATATATACATATCGCTGCAGGTGAAATAAGAAATCGAACTTCTACAAATATTGCTCTGTCAAAACACGTATCAACACGCAATTTTGTTTGATCATTGGACGTATGAATTGCTTGTTTTAATATTAATAAAAATAAATCATAGGTGTCGTGATTTCTGTGAAAATATTAGGTTTGGAATAAATAATATGTATGTGTTTCAAAACAAAGTGTTACTCATAAGTTCCGGTGATTTATTGAATTAGATCAAAACATAAGTTTAATATCTCTGTTAATGTGGCAAAGAATACATTGGTGAATCAAACTACTGGGCGTGCGCGCTCATACCGTGACATATCATATTTTGTGCATGAATTAATATTGTAATATACGACAATATACATTGTCCGTTATGATCTTGTTTACCGGAAGACGTGATATGACATCGCAATTTCGCAATTTTTTTATTCCGTTTGTTGTGCATATTCTGGTACGACCTCTATGGAAAATCACCGACTGTAATTAATTTACATTTTTTATGGCTCACGTTAATTGTGCTTATGAAATGAAATACATTATTTAAATATTTTAGAATTAATTTTTAAAATAATTTTGCGTGTTTTAACTGGGCATTGTCGTCCAAAACTGTTTGAAAGGCATACTGATATAACATGTTAGGTCTGTTATTGTTTTCTTTGGACGTGTCAAGATTTGTATTTGTTTGCTCAAACGACAACCTGCTTTCAGATTTACGAATTAGACCTAATTTCTTTTTCTCTATAAATTTGGAAATACTGGAACGCTTAAAATATCAGACAATTTCCACCATTCCGTAGTCTTCGTGTCCGAACTATTTCCCAGAAGGACAACTGCTGGCGACAGGTAAAAAATTGCTGACTCGTATCAGCAGCTTTATCTACCCTCTTCCACTGTTATCTCAGGATCTTTTTTAAAGTCCCTGAGATGGGAGGGGAGACAAACATCCAGCCTCTCAACCCCCCCTTCCCCCAAAGAACAAACTTTTCGAAAACATCCCCGTGGTTACAAGAACCCCCTGTAAAGAGGCTTGTCGAATATCGCCAGGTAAGTCGATAAATCCAGTTTGAGTACCTCTGAAAATGGACATCGAGGGAGGGAAGGGGTTTGGTTCAAAGATCAACACGCCCTTGGAAAACAGGATAAAGGGGGAAAGTCCGCGACTGAAACGTTACGGCAAATCGCTTTCTTGTGATCGGATAATAGTAATATGACACGGGTTTTCATCTCCGGTGTCCTGTCCAATGGCACATAATTTTCTTGCCTGGTGGAGCGTACTAGTTACCATCCTTATGTTAGATGATGGCTTATTTTCTCCGATGGTATCAAGTACTGAGATGTCAGCGAAATGAGAAAAAATATATTTTTCGTACAATTTGTTAACACAGTATTTTGGTTGTTATGGTAATCAGGAAGCATCGTGATATAAATTTATTCATTAATGTATACTGACTTTTCTGTTTCTACTTGTCGATTTTTTATTAAGTTAAACGCATGTTTAAAATATTCTATCCTTTGAATATTTTTTTTAAATGAAGATTTCAATTTTATCCCTGGCCATGTTTTACCAAACTGTTTTATACTGTGCACAGCCATAAGACTTTTAATGGTAGCGTAAATTATGTTATCAGAGTCTGAAAAATAATTGATAAATTATTCTTATTGATAATTATGTTAAATCAAAGCGTAAAATATATAAGTAAAGCATAAATGTAAATTATGTTTAATGATGATGTTTATAAAGTCATTTCTTGCTGCTAAAACTTTAATAAACTTATCACGATGGTGACCCCGATATTTTGATTAAAAGGTTGTTGTAATACAGCTTTGGATTCTCTGTATGAATAATGAAAGTGATGCATGATTATAGATTTCAGCTCACGTCTATCCTTGGCTTAATGGAATGAAACATTACTTCATAAAACAGTATTTATTTCAAAGGATTTCTCTCTCTTAATTGTGCTAATTTTTAAAATATTCATGCAATATAATGTCGGCGAGTCTTTTGGGTTTGTTAATTTTTTTACTGAACTGTTGAAATAAATTAATTTTCCTCCTATAATTTACTGTTGGGTCGTAATTCTTCCAACATATTTTTATTTGGTTGGTAAACTTTACTTTGTAATTAGATTTCTTTATTCAATCGTTATATAACTGCAAAAATCGCATTAAGTTTTGTGAAATGTCCGATTTAATTAAGATTTAGACGGTGAAAAATTAATTATATGATCTTAATACGAATAGTTTGGTTTGGTTTGGAGCACCACGGTCAACATTCGCTACACGAGGGCTAATTAGACCGCACAATGGCGAATAGAATAGAATAAAACAAGACGCAACTTGTCCTAAACTGGCGCCCATATGTAATGTTTTGAGGAAGAACCTGGGAGTGAGAGATAAGAACATATCCCGTAGTTCATGAGATTTCGACACCAGTCGAGGCTGTCTTTGTACACACCATCTTGATTGTACTGATGCCAGTCATTAAATGTATCTACGTATTACATAATAGTTTTGGAAAGTTTGGATGAGCCACACGTAGGTGGTCTTGTAGCTATTCTTTTTTTGCAAACTGCTTAGAAAAATTAAAATCTGTGTTTTTTATTTGCAAACCTTTGGAGGATAATTTTTTTTTTTCACATTTTATCCTTATAGACTTAGAAATTTCCTAGTAACATTAATTTACAATCGTACATTTCGTTGCGTTGGCATTGATTTCTGGATGTCCTCTTTATCATCAATGTCTGGCCCCCAATAAATAGCCTAAAAAATCCCAGCCAAATTCTTCTCTTATTTTTCTTGGATGTGTCTTTTGATACAGTATTATAAAACCATTATTTCGAATTTTCATATCAGAGTGTTTTCCAAGAAGGATGTATAATTTTGATAGATTTCGTAACAATGAATGATTTTATTGGTTAAAATAAAGAAAATAACATTCCTTAAAGAATAATATGGTCACAGTGTATGTGGGAGAATAATGTTATATTTTATGTCAGTTTTTCAGGAAAATTGATTAACCTTTATCATTGTATTGAGATGATATAAGTTTAATGTTAATTCCGGGTGTTTTTCCTGGAGACCAAGATGACTCTCCTGTAGCGTGGTAGAAAATTGTGCCTGTTCGTTGTCTATTCGTTATCGCGGTTGCGCTGAAGAACCCTTAGCATTAATGAAAGCAGACTTAGAATGCCGTATAAATGTCTACTAATGTTGTAATTTTAACCTTCTCAGTAGCATATTAAGCATATAATACAAAAAAATTTTTAAGAAATGTGATTTTTGATTAACAGAATGAAGCATACGGTTAAGATAAGTTGTGTGACATGATTTTATAATATCTTTTGGTATTATGATACCGTAACAGAAATTGTATTGTGTACATTCCCCTTTTTTTGTCTTTCAAAAATGTTAGACAATATCATCTGGCTGGAAACAATGTGCAACCGGTTTTGTGTGTGGTGATTACGGATTAAAGGTTAGATAGATAATACCCCGGATGCTGATAAAAGGTATCTAGTTACCTGAATCGTATTGTCCATTTATTCCAGTATTTATACTGAATCACTTGATGTAGTTTTTTTTTCCACACAGATTTTTCTTTCTTTATTAAACTACAACAGTGAATTTTTTTTAATATTTCTTGTCATTTCATTTTAGTTAAAGAGGGCAAGAATATCATCTATCTCCTTGAAACGAAAAAAACCTTTTTTTTTTCTTTTTTAAATGTCAGTGTGTATATTTTTCTAATCTATGTATGTTTAATATATAACAGGGATGGGCAAATAGCGACCCGCTACAAATTTTTTTTGTGACCCGCCAAGACATTTAGAAAAATCCGGGCAGTCAGAAAAACTGCCAAAGATAGCCAAAAACTCCAAGACAGCCAGGAAAACTGCCAATATTTTATTTTATTTATATTTATTGATTTTTATGATACAATTTATACCTTTTCTGAAATTCAAAGTTAACTAATAAATGCCATAATTTTAAAAGGTGTGCCCCCCCCCCGCTAACCTCCGCTTACACAAAGTAGCCCCCGCGCCAAAACAATTGCCCTCCCCTGATATATAAGAATAGTGTGGCTCAAAATATATATCTTACCTTTAACTTTTGTTTGCTATTAGGAAACTGTATCGCAGCCTCAAAGAAGGGAGTTTTGTTCAGGTATTATGTAACGTCCTGTATTCTTTATATACAGTGAAACTTTTCTATGGCGTCCAGTAATGGTTCCGAAAAAAAAAATGCCGTTTAGAGGGGTGCCCGGGGAAAAGGGGTTTCTTCCATAACATTTGCTCTAGAGTCTTTAATAGGTTCTGAACAAAATATGGCCGTTTAGAGGGGTGGCCGGCGATAGAAGTTTCACTGTATATTTATGAGAAATGTAAGTGAAGGAAGGTAAAAGAAAATATTTACTGGCCAGTCTTTTGGATTTGGTATTTGGTTCACTGAACGATTGAAATAAGCTAATCAGGGGACTAATTTTCCTCCTATAATTTACTGCTGCGCCGTAATTCTTCAGACATATTTTTATTTGGTTGGTAAACTTGATTTCATAATAAACTTGCCACATTATTTAATCGTTATATAACTGCAAAAACTTCATTAAATTCATTACATTGTCTGAAATGTCCGACTTAAAACAAGACTTAGAGGGTGAAAAATTAATTATATATGATCACAATGCGAAAAGAATAATATGATAAAACAAGACAACACATAACCTGAACTGGCTTCCGTAATGTTTTGAGGATGAAAAAAATATTTAGATAAACATCCGGGAGTCAGAAAAAAACTTATCCGGTAGTTTTTGGAATTTCGACACCAATCGATATGATATTTGTAATCCATATTACCATTTGAAAAGGTTGCCTTTTGTACATATCACATTAAAAATGTATTGATTAACAGGTGTTATTCTTATAATTGTTTAATCTGTCAGAATGCGACTTGTAACCCTTTTGTATTTTCCGAAGTCTTTAAGTTACTCTAGTCTGTTTAGCCCTCAAGTAGTAGAAGATAACGGTAAAGTTAAAAAGAAACCTACCTCACCTTGAAATGAAATTGATAGGTTTTCGATCCAGTCCAAAATGGAAATAGCTGTTTATTGATTTCAGGAATGTTCTGGAAATTATTGAACACGAGCGATTATTTACCAAACCTGAAAACTTCCTTTCAGGTTTGTCAGAAAACTAGCTATTGTCGGTTTTTTACATTGATTTTCCTCGTAGCGGGAACTCTAGTTTTTTAGAAGAAAAAAAACTTCAGAAAAAGGAATTAATTTCAGAAATAGATTGACATATGAATATAGTGAGGCGTGTTTCTTATTCAAAGTGCCTTATTATGAGCCTCGTGTACAACAGTTGGCATCATGGGAGTATTTAACGGCAAAACTCACAATGATAAACATTTGATAGGTTTTTTACTGTTTATTTTTTGTGAAATGCGTTTTTATTATGTCCCTTCATTTTCACCTTTTTATGTCACAGCACAACTTTTTATAATTATTTCAGATCTTGAATAAATGTTTGCCTGTTCTGATTTATAAATTATATTTGGCTCGCCAACGCTACAAGAAATACTGTCCTAAAATTTTTTGCTTCACCGATCAGTAAAATTTCACCTCGGTATTTTATGGTTATTTATCTTTACTCGAATGACATTGTAATCTGTGTTGCACGATTTAAGGGAATTCCCCATTTTTTAAATTTTTAATAGCAGAAAAATGTTAAATAAAAGCCGTAGAGTTAATACAAGGTACGGCCATTAATTTCCAGAACTGATCTAATAACTCCAGAAAATATTACATGAAATACATACCCATTTAATATGTTTCGAAGTAACTCCCTCCTGCCGTAATGCACCTCTGTGCTCGGCTGTATAAGTTTCGGAAACAACTTTTAAAAGTCCTCTTTCGGAATGCTCTTTAATATGGACGTCGCCGTTTTTTCTTGATGGCTTCGACATCATCAAATCTTGTTCCCTTCAGCAAATTGGCCCAGCATGAGGTCGTGGAGATGCAGCATCCTCCATATTTTCCAAACTTAGTACCGGCAGACTTTTTCTTGTTTCTTAAAACTGAAAGATTTGCTCAAGGGAACAAGATTTGAGGATGTCGAAGCCATCAAGAAAACGGTGACGTCCACATTAAAGAGCATTCCGAAAGAGGACTTTAAAAGTCATTTCCGAAACTTATACAGCCGAGTACAGAAGTGCATTACGGCAGGTGGGAGTTACTTCGAAACATATTAAATGGGTATGTATTTCATGTAATATTTTCTGGAGTTATTGGATCAGTCCTGGAAATTAATGGCCGCACCTTGTATTATAAACGTTAGAAACATGACAAAGTTGCGTCAGTAGTATCCCATCTATTAAGTTCACGTGTGTTCAATCTCCCTGACAAAATCAACAAGCTTTTCACAAGTCCACAAAGGTATTCCCGTAAGCTGAAGAGGTGAAAAGTTTTCGAACATCAAGCTGTCCAGGACATGCGCAAGGTTCTTTTTTTGTAATTTCCTCTTCTAAAACTTTCAAGACACGAGCCGTATTTCCGAGAAACAACACTGGCCCCAAGAAAACCGTCTCCTTAAACATCGACAGCAATAAATATATGCCAATTTGTAAAGTGAAGCTTTCCCCAGACTCTTGGGAGAACACCCCTGACCACTCGTTACCTGTGGAGAGAGGTGTATGTGTGCTTGGGCAGGTAAGAGGTTGGGGGGGGACGTGATACTCTGAGTTTGAAGAACTTGAGTCGGCGGCCTGAAAAGTAGGCAGGTAAGAGCCAAGGATGAATGTTTTTCTTTTGTGGCCAGCTGTCAGGAGGCCCTTCCGTTTGTTTGCCCTTCGCAATCGGGGGCCCTGCTGCCGCCCCCTTCCCGAGGCCCCCAGAAACCGGAGCCGTCGTAGATCTGCGCGGACGATTGATTGTCTTCGGATATTTTCGAATGTCACGCAGTTCGGAGCCCTCTAGCTGTAATTTTGGGGCCAATTACATGAGCCAAACTGGTTTTTTTTCTTTTTCTACAGAAGAGATGTCAGTGGCATTGAGGTACGCGTACAAGCTGCAAAATGGAACTGTTAAGAACATTTTAATATGTTTTGTGGGGTAGGGATACTGCGAAAAGTGGATTCTAGGTAAGGATTATAAAAGGTAAATGTAAACTGCCTTTTATAATCAGCGTAAGTGTTCGTTCAAACTGCTTGGCTTAGGTACAACCTGGGGGTTATTTCTTTCTTTCTTTTCGTTCTAAAAAGAATTACGTGTGTATTTTTATAGACACTTATAGGATGCAAAGGCCGTTTTGTTATTTATTTACAGAGCCATGGATAAAACTGTGTATATTTAAGTTAATTCTGTGCTGGGATGTATAATGATTGCACCATAGTAGGAAGTTTTTTTTTTTTTTTATCAAAGTTCGACCTTAAAATTTCCCCCCGTAATCTTTGTTAAATTAGGTAATATATAGTAGGTTTCTGTACTGATGACTGGCGTTCAATGCATGTATGGCTGTAAGTTAAAATTACAAGAAATGGGCCAGCCGCACATCTAGAGTTGTATTTTAGGATTTTTTTTTTTTTTCAAATAATGTTTCGTATAAAAATGATGAAACAATATATTTTTTATTTTTAAAGTTATTTTAATAGCATTTTTTTCTCATCTCATGGACGTTCACATCTTCTAATTTATTAATGAGCAGCCGTATATGTTGCTGTAACAAACATTTCGGAAAGCCCTCTTTCGTAACAAGCAACGGTCTCGACATCAAAAATTTCAACAGAAACTTCATTTTCTTTTAGAATTTTTATATCTGTTTCAGAAATATAAGTTTCATCATAACTCGACTTAACTTTTCTTTCGAAGGGGGACATTGTCATCCTTTTATAGTTTGCGTCGTTTTTATGTTGTTTATCGTACAATTTCGCGTTCGAATTATTCATTTATTTTAACTTTCTTTTCCTTATAAAATAAAATTTACCATATTTGCGGTACAACTTTTTTTTTTTTTTTTTTTTTTTTTTGGGGGGGGGGGTATATTCTGTGTTTGAGTATTGTGCCTTCCTTGTTACTTCAGCAGTTTATTATCCTATTCGCAATTATGTGTTGACAGCCAATCTGTAATGTGTCCATTCCTGTGGGCCTAATTATAGCCGGTTGATGGCCGAATGGCTAGGGCGCTGGCATTCGGTTCAGATCCTGTGGGTTCGTGTCCCACTGTTGGCATGGATGTTTGTAGCCGTTCGGAATCGACTTTAAACTGTAAGCCCCGGTCTAATTAGCCCTCGTGTAGCAAAAAGTTGACCGTAGCGCTCGAAAACCAAAGCAAATCAAACCATGTGTGTCTAATTATTTTGCGTATTCAATTATGTGTTAGTAAGAAGTCGTTATAATGAACGTTAAATGTGTTAGAAAATATCATGATGACTAGAAAGTCTATCCTTTTTACTTTTATTTTGCCTATTTAGAGATTTCATTAAAAATTTCTTAATTCATCCCAGTGGAAAGAATTTATTGTTCGAGTTCTTACCTGCAAAAGAATAAATATAATTAAAAGTTAGGCGGGAAATTTAGCAGTGTCAGTATTACTTTTTGCTATACAGTTGCCCAATAAGAATTTAATTTGAATAGAGCAACTTCATCCCTCGAAATTTCAATGAAATTTTATTTTGCTATTTTCTTGCGTACTGTTAAAATTATAATTACGTACTATATACGTTCTTTATATGTTTGATATAGAACAAGCGCGGCTGTTTATCTTACAAATAGGATACGTAATTTTCGTATTTACGAAATAGATGCGAATAAATGCGAAATTTGAAGATATGAGCGAATAAATGCGAGATTTACTTTTTTACTACTTTTCGACGAAAACTCGGTGACAAACGGCTTTTTAAGCGAAATTAGGTAATAATAGTAATAATTTATTAACATAATTGCTTATCTAAGATCATCCGCGGTCTTTTACTGAGAGATCTCACTCTCGAAAATTTGCTTATTACCTATTGCTAAAGACTTAAGGAAGAAAATGTGGAGACTACTGCAATGTTAGCTTTTAACTAAGAATTTTTATATTTACCAAGAAAGTAAAATTGTGATTCTTTAAAATAAATGCGAAATTTTTGAATTTATATTTTTTTGCGACTGAATGCGAAAATTTATATGTTGTAGTTTTTTTTTTTTTTGCGAAATTTACGTACCCTTACAACGCATGTATTTGTTGCTATAAGTGAACCTTTTACAGGTGGTTACCAAGAAAAGAAGGGAAAAAAATAGTGAAATATTGATTTCAATGTTAATTCCAAGAAGTTTTGTACAGAACAGTATGAACTGATGTATCCTCTTTGAAGGTATAATCATAGAAAACGTGCAAACTGTAGACATTTTTCCATGTTGTTGGGGCGGGGATTTTGAAAATCGCCACAGTAACAGAACTTTAGTTGTATAAAAAAGCCTAATTAGGTTGTTTGCTTAAGGGTGCTGTGTACTAACCCTATTGGATTCGCTCATCTCAATGTTAACCTATGGAGAAAATGTGTTCAAGGATTGCCGACTTGGATTTAAAGAATTTTTTTTTAAAATTATACTTTGTAATAGAGAAAGAAATTTTACATCTTGGGGCATTTTTCGATTTTTTTAAATGCATATAATATTTTAAAATTTAAATTATTAATTATTAATTTTACGACCAGCGGGAAAAATCTGGTATTGTGTGTTTTAAATGTCCATTAATTCCTTTGGTGGACGAAATTTATAAAAGAATCCTGTTGCAAGGTGCAGGAAAGTTCCGGCTATCTGAAAATTCCATTTTTATTGGATTATATCAGATTTATGTAGCTGTAAATAGTAGACAAATTTTCTCCATAGGTTAACATTGAGGGGAGCAAATCCAATAGGGTTAATACACAGCAGCTTTAATTTGCAGACATATGTGCAATGTTGATTCTAAGAACCGTGTATAACACTGTTAGCCGCTTAAGCCTCTGCCCAAAGCAGTTGTATCTAAATTTTTGCGTTTAGACAGAAACTCTCGTCACATCGTTCCCTGAAATCTTCATTTCTGCCTCAGATAAGATTCATCATAACTCAACGCAGCTTTTCTCTGCCGGGGGATAGGGGGGGGGGGCGAGAAGGGGAACACCACCGTCTGTCGCGCTCCCTTTCAACCTCCCCTGCGGACGGAGATTGATCCGCGCGATACCGGCGCGGATCCGGACCTCGGTTCGAGATCGCTGCCCGATACCGTATGAAACTATATATAGTCCGAGATGTTGTCAACTCGGGCGATCTCGAAAATCCAAGAGAGGACAGAAACGACTCTGTCCTTGAAGTTCTATTTTAATGAGCCTGCGCGAGTAATGGGATATGGCCCGAGTTCCATTCTGTTGGGGCCTGTCTTCGAGCAGTAGTCATAACAGGGGGAAAAGAAATTCGGTGGACGAATTTCTTTTTATCCGTTTTATGTGCATTTCTTAATGCTTATTTAAGTAGTCTTTAGACTAATTTGTAATTCGACCTTAAAGTTTTTCAGCTCCAAGGTATTTATTTACTTGTTAAGTCATTTTTCGCCCGTTAAAATGCATTGCGGTTCGGTCGTGTTATGTATAGTAGTCACGCAGGGTTTCCGTTCGTTCCAAATTGTTTTGCGGTTCCGGGCTTGCAAGTGGTAACAGGATAGGGTCCTTTCGATATTCAGTTTCCTTGTCTTTAGCGAGATGAGCGCATCATCGGGTGCTTTGAGTCCGCCAGTTGCATAGAAACAGTGTTGCCAAATTTAAATTTTGATTAACATTCAGATTGGGGTCGAAAAAAATTTTAAATTCTTCAGACATGTCGCACCTCTGCTAGAATAGTGTTACATATCAGATTAAGCCATATTTTCAGGAAGAGCTATGTCTTTTCTTCTTTAGCTCTTCCTGAAAATACAGCTATTTTGAAATGTAACACTCTTCTATCAGAGGACCTTCAAAATAGATATACCATATAGATATATAGTATTTTCAGGAAGAGCTAAAGAAGAAATGAAATAGCTCTTCTGAAAATATGGCTATTTTAGCAGAGGTGCGATGTATCTTAAAAATAATGTAGGAAATTCATTGTTTATCCTCGATTATTGCTCTCTTTGTCAAATACAGTGGATTGGTTTGGTTTGGAGCACTACGATCAACTTTTTGCTACACAGGGGCTAGTAAGACCGGAACCTACAGTTTTAAAGCCGATTCTGAACGGCTACAAACATCCATGCCAACAGTGGGACTCGAACCCACAGGATCTGAACCGAATGCCAGCGCCCTCGCCATTTGGCCATCACCTGGCCAAATACAATGGAACCTCGATCTTTCGTTTTTAACCCTTCAGCGGTCGCGTCCGGGTATCGAGTGCAACATTTTCGTAATTTTGAATGGTTTGTTTTTTGCATGTAAGGGTTGAATGTTCTAAACAGTTTCTATTTATAGCTACATCCTTTCTAATGCAGGTATGATTTTCTGACCCTTCTATTCCTTTCCATTCATTGTTAGTCGTGATTTAACCATCGTAAACCAGCGATTAGGTTTGGTTTGGAGCGCTACGATCAATTTTTGCTACACGAGGGCTAATTAGACCGGGACCTACTGCTTAAAGCCGATTCCGAACGGCTACAAACGTCCATGCCAAGAGTGGGATTCGAACCCACAGACTTTGGTTCCGAATGCCAGCGCCCTAGCCATTCGTCCATCGTCCCAAACCAGTGATTATACTGGATCAAAGACCAAAATGAAGTAAATTGATGCAGTAGTTTTCTCTCACGGACTGCCCAAAAAATCGGCTTAGCAACTTAAATACATAGATAGTGTAGGGAAAACCTGCCTACCTCTGTGGCGACCCCCCAGTGATATGCAGACCACTAGCAAAAGATAAAATATAAAATAATAAATAGCTGTCATAAATTCTGATTCTCTTCCCCCCCCCCTCCCCAGCTCTTGCCGTGTAATGTTTGGCTGATTAATAAAAAAGTTTAGAGCATTTCTCTTGTAATCATCAATTAAACAATTTTGAACTCTCTCCGTCGGTCAAATTAGTTTATTTTCATTACCGATATCCATTATGCGAGTGCAGCGACGGTGGGGTTAATGATTCAGAATCGTTGGCTGTTATTGTGTAGCTTAAATTAAGCTAATTTTCCATTAACAACAGTGGATGCAAATGATCATCCTAAGCTAATTAGATAATCACGCTTGAAGTTGCTGTAATTCGAGCAAGGTCACTCGAAACAAAAGCACTCGCGGAATTGAATTTGAATCAGGAATCGCAACCTTTCCCATTTTTTCTTTTTCTTTTTTATTAAATTAATTTCCCCTTTCAGCTTGTTGCTATATGCTATGCATCGTGATCGAGTGTTTTTTTTTTTTTAATTTTTAATGCTTGTTGCTTTGGTATCCGATGTTAAGAGTCATTTCTATGACCATGCTATGTTAAACATGCATGTAGCTTCATTTGCATTTGGAGGTTTTTTTTTCCCCCGTTGGGCTTTGGGGAGAGGGGGGGGGGGTAATTAACCGTGATCGCTGCGGGGTAACTACCTCATCGAATTAACTTTTAATCTATGCTTTTGAAAGTTGCCTTCGGACGTCAAGGTAGCTAGTTAACGGCGTTTTACAAACTCCAGACAATGGTACGAATTGCCGTGTGTAGCGAGCGGTGTTTCCTAAATGGAAAGACAAACCAAATTTCAAAATATGTGTCCTAATTACTTTATCCTAAGTATCCTAATTTCAAATTTGTGAGACTTACTGTGTTGCAAGGCAGTGTTTAGTCAAATTTTTTTTGTGTTAAATGTAGTCCACGGTGATAATAGTTGAAGTTTATGGCCTTATGTATATTTGCGATTTTTCCACTTTAGCGTAGATCGTAGAGTGTAAGGGTACCATGGTCCCTTTCCACTCGCGTTTTCAGGTGGAAAATTTCCATTTTGATCCTTTAATTGAAACACAAATCAAATTTTATGATATGTATCTTAGCTTATGAATCACAGATCAAATTTTATACTATATATATCTTAGCTTACTTCATAGTTATTCTGATTTCGAATTTTTGAGACATACTATGTCACAAAACAGTGTTTAGTTAACTTTTTGGGGGTAAATTTAGCCATCGGTGTTAAGAGTTCAGATTTAGGGCCTTGAATACATTTACGATTTTTCCACTTGTGCGTTGATCTTACGCCCCTTGCACCCGCAAATGTAGAGAGCCGACCATAGGCATTGTCCGTCGTCAGGTGGAAAATTTCCGTTTGGATTCTTCAAGAGAAATTTGTCTTTCTCTCTCTCTCTCATCTGTCTATCTATCTATGAATTAAGAGGTTCATCAGTAATTTTCTAAAGGACATTATCAATTTTCGGCTGATTATTAAATTTTATCCTCTCGCTATTTGTAATTTAATTTTTGTTGTCCGTTACGCCCAGACTCCTAGTGATTATACAGAATTTTTTTAACTTTACAGCACAAAGTAACGAAAACAATCCTTTTTTTTTAATTAACTGTAAAAATAGATAACGAATCATTAAAATTGCTTGAAACATGTACACCCTCGGTTTCTCACATAGGGAAAAAAAGAAAGTAAACAGAAGAAAAAAAAACCTATGATTTAGCAGGGCCGCCCAGGAGGGGGGGGAGGGCAACTGGGGCACTTTGCCCCAGCCCCCGACTACCGGAGGGGCCCAAAAAAAATTTTAGAAAATTTATTTATTAGATTTCCTCAGAAAATATAACAATAGAGCAGTGCAATGAAGTATAATAATTATGTTAATCATTCATGTAATAAAATTTTAAGTATGAGTAACTTAATTTGAATGTGTATTTTCGTCTCTTTCCATTTTTTATTTTTCTTGGGGCCCCCAACAGAAGTTTGCCCCAGGCCCCGTAAAATCTCTGGACGGCCCTGTGATTTAGTGAACTGCGATATTAATGAATTCCAAAATTAAGGGCATGTTCACATAGGAGTCCAGTAGCGGAAGCGTAAAAGGAAAGATGGCGCTGAGACGAAATAAACCAATCATTGGCGTTAAAAATTTCGTTGCTAATCGTTTGGAGGTTTGTCATTGGTTAAATATATTTCAATACTTCAACGCTTCCGCTACCGGGACTCCTATGTGAACGGGTCCTTAGTGAATTTTATTTCTGTTCCCAAGTGAAATGAATAGGACTTCCCGTAAAATAAGTCATGATTATTATTTTTAGAGTCTTTAAGTAAAACTTTGGGAAAGGCTCTTCCGGACTTTCTGCGGGGTACAATTATGTAGCAAGAAGAAACATTTTCTAGCGGATGAGAGTGGGGAGTTAGTTTTTGGTTAGTACGATTGTGATAGTATATGGGAGACCCGACTTTCGAAGTGGGGGTGGGGATGGGGGCGGCGTTCCTGCATGGAACTGTCTCGAAATTGCGATGAGTTGAATTCTCAATTCCTTATTGGGTAGCAGAAATTTATATAACCCGTTCCTTCTACTGCGAGATATTTAATCTTATTCGTAGATTCGACAAGGTTCGGATCGCCAAACGGCTTAATAAATTCCAGCAATGCGGAACTGAGCGAATGTCGCTACGTCTATTTACCCCAAGTAGCTTAATGCGTGAATTTTATTCAGCTACTGCGCATTAGTTACGCACATACATTACTTAGATATGATGCGTGGTGTTTTAGCCTTGTAACCTCGCCACCCCTTTGAGGTAAAAATCTATAGATTCTTCCGCTGGATACCGCATTATTTCTTCCTTATCACCGCTTCAGGGTTTCGAATGTTGCCGAGACCGAATTTGCGTTCTAGTTCTGTTAAGTCGCCGACTCACAGGTCATGGTAGTTTTGGAGAGAGAGAGGAAGAAGAAAAAAAATGCTAGGGGAAGGGAAGGCAGCAAGAGCACAGCGCAAGAGGAATCTTCCGTCTGCTAAGTGTAACAACGCTTGTGGAATTCGGTAGAAGGAAAGCAGCACACTCGGCCCATAGGAAGTCATGCCGGAGAGAGAGGCCTCGATAATTATATACAGCGGAGAATTCCTACAGAGGAACTTAATAATGATGGTGGTGCATTTGGGGGATCCGGTTCTGGACGCCCCCGTCAGCGGGGATCGGGCACAAAGTGACGAGCGGCATTTCCAAGGTTACTCTTCTCCTTGCGTCATTCCGTCTGATTAATAACTGGTTGCGTAGAGCAGTGGTTCTCAACCTTTCTTTCACTTGGGAACCCATTGTAATTAAACTGCACTCTTCTTACTTGACTATCAAAACATGTGTTTTTACTAACAACATCGTGGACCGGCAGTTTTATTCAAATATATACGCAAGTCATCGCCAAAGATTGAAATTTTGGCATAAAGTACGGCATATTTATTTTCTAAAATTTGTCTATACAGTCGAACCCGGTATATAACGAACTCATGGATATAACGAACGAAAATTTTGGTCCCACCATTTTCCTATTGTACGTAATTTAATAAGTATTGTGTCAGTTTAATGTAATCGATTTTTGTCGATTTAATTCATTAATGATAATTTTTATTAGATTTTATCATTTTTTTAATACATTATTATTGAATACACATTGCGACTAATGAGTTATACATTTTGTGAACTCTAGCATTTTTTTTAACGGTTCGTATATAGCGAACCACCGTCTAAAGCGAACAAACCCGTTGGTCCCTTGAAGTTCGTTATAACGGGGTTCGACTGTATATATGGGGGGAGGAGATCTGAGATTTGCAGTTTAAATGATTAAATGTGAAGATTTGCCTGAAACTCATTCAGGTCATAGTAAAGGTAGTTTTTCAAGTAAAGCAATGTTCAGTTGATCAAAAATTTCTCCAAAATGACGCTCCTTTATCCTAAATTGTCTTTTTTGTGTAAAAACATGAGTTCACTCGAAACTGGTCAACAATGTGTTAATTTAATTGTTATTCTTTCTAATTTTGATATTATAACTGGAAACAGACCGACCAATATTAGCGTTGAAAAACAATGTGAGTACATTGTGATTATTTATTAAAATTCAAAACTCAAGAACTTGGCTAGAAAAACGTTAGTTTTGTAATAAGTAATTTAGTTTTTATAGCTGCAGATAGGCCAATAGTGGGTTTAAAAAGCAATGGCTGTAAAAGATGAATAAATTGTCCACGTACTCGTATATTCGAATTCCAAACTGGGGTGCAATGCATTTAATACACTGCACATTACATGAAAATTACACTACTGCTGACATATTAATACTTTTTTCTACATTATTTAATTTTATCTTTTACGTATCTCTAAACCTCTTGGCGAGTTCCCCAGGTCTGCAACCACAGTGTCAGAGAATAGTTTGAGTAACGGTGTCGTAATTAATGTGGAACTAAATTAGTAGACGAGCAAGTTCTCATCTCTCTTCCAGAATTATTTCCCCCCTCTTTCAAGGTTTTAAAGATAATTTTGTATGCAGACACATCTATGTATGTTGTTATGCATACATTTCATACAAGTGTATAGTATACCAACCGTGTGCATTTTACTTGCATAAATACGTGCTTGTTTTTTTGTTTTTTTTTAAAGCAAGATGTCAAGCTTGTGGAGTTGGAGTTTTGGCTTTTGGGTGATAATATGTTTAAGAAGTTGTTTACAACCTTAAATCAGTTTTTAAAATAATTGCAATTTTAAGTATTGAAGCAGTATAAATTTATTTGATGTAACTGTCCAGTTGTAAATTTATTCAGCAAACGAATTCTTTTTGAAAGGAAACGGGACAAAAGGAAATTTTGTTATCCCTTTCCTTATATCGAAAAAAATTGAATTTCAATTTTAAATAAGAAAATACAGATAATTGTGTATTTTATAATGGGGACAGATTAAATAAAGCTAAAAAGAAAAATGAGTGAATCACGTACTCATTTATCATATATGTCTGTGATCGTAATCATTATCGTATATGTCTGTGAGTAAGACATACGCGATAGGAGTATCGTATATGTCTTACTCACAGATATTGACGCTTCTGAACAACGCTCGTGTATTTAATGTTATGGTAAATAACTGTTATCATGTTGGGTTTCACAATAGTTTTTGCTCGTGCAATGAGATCTCATGTTAATACAGAAGATCTGAAAGACAGCGTGTGAGCTTTGAAACACTTCTTCAGCACGAGAGCCTGGTACAGGCCGAGGCAGTCCCAGTCAGTTTTCTCCGTCCAGCTCGATCAGATGTCAATATTCTCCACCGGTTAATTCCAATGATCTTAAGATCTCTCTCGACCCAATCAATCTATCTAGTGTGGCAACGAAATCTTTTGTGTTATGGGGTTTATTTAAAACTTTATTATATTATAATTACTACTAATTAAATTAGCATTACTCTTTACAATCTTTAAAATCAATTTACTTCAAGAGTTGCCATTTGGCCGTTAGTGGTTAGTACATTTTAAGATAGATGGTAAAGTTGCGTTGTGTTATTTTTAAATGCAATAACCCATAAACAATTAATAATTATAATTAACACTGGTTCGAACTGAATGCTTCACTGTGGTGAATAATGAGCCAAAAGAAAAATGAAATTAAATCTAATAAAATTACTTAACCTTGGAGAACACCTAGAAATAAAATTATCTCACCTAAAAGAAAAAGCTTCATATCTGCTGAAATAAAAAACAAAACCTAAAGCTGAAAATCAGAAATTTTACTAAAAAGGCAAGGACCGACATGACAAAGATATACTTTACATAACAAATTTATTCCTTCCGATTACATTAACAATATTATCACCAATCTGGTAATCAGTTCTATTAAACATTTTTTTGGGATACCAATATTAAATCATCAATAATACAATTGCTATAAAAACCAACTTCTATATCCTCGTAACACAATAAAATATTTACAATGACAATTCAAAATGAAATGGCTGGCGAATATAAAAAAAAAAACCTGAATTATTCTATATGCAATTGCTCATCTTAATTTCAATTTTACATTTAAATCTAATCTTAATGATGTTGCTGCAGCTTTAATCAAAGGTAGAGAGGTTATGGATAGAATTTATAGAAGTAAAGGAAGGAAAAGAAATTCACCCGTCGCGTCACTTCATCGTCGGGATCTTAGCGTTGTATCGAGGCCAGAGCTTCCAGCCCCGACCCCTCGGTCTTTCGCCCTCGCCTCCACGTTCAGGATCCAGAAATCTTCTCCTTTTTTTCAAACTCCCGCGCTCCGAGTCAGCACCTTGTCACACTTTCCATCAGTCCGGTGAAACCATCCTCCACACCAAATAGTTCTTTGATGCTCAGTGAATTGTAATGGCCGAAATGAGGGGGGAAGGCTACAGGTGGCACTCTTGCACTCTGCAATTGTTTATACAATTAATTTTTTTCCACCCCTCATCTCGTTCTTGTTGGTTATTTTGATTTCCTGGCGGCCTGGTCATCCACCCGGCGATGTATCCCTGCGCGCCTTGCATCTGACCTTCCAAAATTTCTCCCCGTTCGAAAAGGGGCTTTAGCGGACGTATTGGGTTACCGATAGTGGGGGAGGCTTTCAAAACTGTTGCTAGGCGCTGGGTCATTTTTTTAAGGATAGAAAAAAAGCAAAGAATATTTCTAAGACTTTTACCATTTAAAATACAAAACGCCAGCCAAAAACAATAAAAAAAAATATGCCAACCATTCACAAGGTTCATAAATAAAACTTATTAATTTATCAATATTAACAATAAGGTATAACCTGTGATGATCTATTCCAAACTTAATTCCTCTCAATGTCAAAACACTTAGAGAAACTTGCGCACACTTCTCTAAGTGCGATGACATTAATAAAATCAATTAATATCCGATCACCACAAGTATAACCCTTACATATATAGCAGAGGCCTAATAAATTTATTAAAACAAAGCACAATCGTTACTAAAATTTACTAACTTATTCACTTACTTTACTAATTTAATTATCTGAATACCCGATATTAATATTAACTTTAATCACTTCCAAAACTATTAATTATCATCACAACAAATACCTCCTTTTCCGCGAGAAAAAAAAATTTGGCACAAATTTTTTTTTTATAAAAAAAACACAGATCACCGTGGAAAAATTTCACGAATTAAAAGAATTGACTAAAGTATAAAATTACATTACACAATGTGATATATTGTTCCCATTCGACCCGGGTCACATAACAACACACATATACATGAGAGATTACTTATTAAACAAAAATATAAACCATGGAATATCTAGCATAATACCCGAAAAAATTTCATTACCACAATTGTATATAAAACAAGCAAAAATGAAACATTGAACACCTAACATATATCTAAAACAATTCATTACCACAACTGTATGCTCAACTTACAATTAAATCATATACACAAAAAACTGCATAGTAAAATAATCATCCTCGGTTAAAACAATCATTGCAAAAACATTACACCCTGTCCACAGTTTATTTCCTTAATTTGAAATTGACAGTGCGACCATAGCATACAATCCGAAACAAATTTTTAAAAAAAACGTATGCTTAACACAAATAAACAAAACCTCTTCGAACAAAACTCAATACAAAATTCTCTCTTACTAAATTCATTATCACTGTTCAATCAAAATTAACATGTTTGCTGTTCAACCTCAAAAATATGTATATGAAACATGTGAGACAGGTGTACAAAATTTACAACTTTAGCCGTACATATAACAAAAAAAAAATTTTAACCTCCCGTACACCCTAGTATACATTACAAAACCAGGTAATTGATAGAAATTTGAGACCTATCGTTAACTACACTATTTACTCCTACCAAACCAATTTTAATTCCAGCCTGCGAAGATAGACTCTTCGTCCCTCGCGGCAATGAAATTCTAATATGCTTAGTAAAATTTAATGATTAAAATCTGAAGCCATGTCTAACGTTCATTAACCTCCTGTACACCTTAGTACACATTACAAAACTAAGTAAATGATAAAATTTTGAAACCAATATTTAACTACTCCACCATTTACTCCTACCAAACTAAAAGTAATTCCAGCCTGCGAAGAGAGACTCTTCGTCCCTCGCGGCAATGAAATTCTAATATGCTTAGTAAAATAATGCTTAACACAAGAAGCCCTGTCTAACGTTTAATTGCATAAACCGAACTGAACAGACCAACGCAAGCATACCTACTAAAATAACATAACCAAACTTATTCAAAAAACCGTATGCCCTACTTAAATAAACAAAAACCGGTCGAATCGAATCACAGTCGATCCCCAAAAGTCATGCTGATCCGTTCAAAACAGAATATGCACATGAAACATTGTAGACAAGAGCACCAAAAAAAATTTAACATCAACCCTACACATAAACAAAATTTTCGGACGCTTTAGTATGCATTACAAAAGAAATTAAACAATATTAAATTAAGCTAAAACTCTGCAAAAACTAAATTGGTATTGAATCCAACAAATCCCTGACATGAGAAACTGAACTTATTAGGTACTGAAAGACCACAACATTCAAAATTTCCCAGCCTGTGACATTGAAGTTGAATATTAACCCCAATCTTAATTAAATTTCTAACCAAACCCAACTGGTATTAAGTCCAAACATATACCCGACATAAGAAACTGAATTTATTAGGTACTGAAATGACCGCAGCATTCAAATTTCCCAGTCTGTGACATTGAAGTTTGAATCTTAAACCCAATTGTAACTAATTTCGTGCGAAAAAAAAATCATTTACTATTATATGAAAAATTTTAATGTAATTTTCAATCTGTCCAAGAACCGAAACCAATTCTACTTCCGTCTGACCATGAGACCAGCTCTAAATGGCAAGAGGAAAGTAGAAAAAACTTAGCACCTGGCAAGACAAAAAAAAACTCGTGATATGAAGCCCAAAATAGAGAAAAAATTAACTGACATGTAGAATTGCAATTAAAATTTATCAATACTTAGTATGCAAATATACTATGGAAAACATTGTAAAAGAAACACAATTTAACACCTCAAATCAAATATTATACTTAAAATCACTAGCATAGTAATCGAAAACGTTAAAACAACAAAATACCAATAAAAATATCTATCAATGTTTAAAGATGTTAAAAAAATATTCAATATTCAATATAAAAGCAAAATATATAGGAATGTAAATATAACTTCCAAATCGAAATGTATCCTTAAATGCACTAACAGAACAATACTCTTAAGTAAAACACAAAAAAAAACATTTATATCGTTCAATAATTCAAAATGAAAAAAAAAATCAATATTCAAAATAATTGCACAAAATATAGGAATGTAAGAAAAATTTCAACTTAAAATGTACATCGTTTAAAATATCAAAAATAATAATAACCATAACCACATAAAAATCATATGAACCAGAAAAATCTGTGCCAAAATAAGATTAAGCCTCCACTATACCAAAATTTAATATGTCATGCCGTCTCACCGAAAGGATAATGGGAAAAAAAATGGCTCATTTGCAAACAGTCTTCACGACTTGTACCATTTGAAGAAAAAAAAAATGGCACAGCGTGGGTAGGTCACAGGCGCCATTTGTGGCAACGATCTTTTGTGTTAGGGGGGTTTATTTTAAAGTTTATTATTTTATATTGCTAATTAATAAATTAATTAATGAAGGTAGGAATTACTCTTACTAATTAAAGTGGGGTTTCAGTTAAATTTAAATACAACAATATTTGCCATTTGGCCGTTAGTGGTTAGTACATTTTAAGATAGATGGTAAAGTTGCGTTGTGTTATTTTTAAATGCAATAACCCATAAACAATTAATAATTATAATTAACACTGGTTCGAACTGAATGCTTCACTGTGGTGAATAATGAGCCAAAAGAAAAATGAAATTAAATCTAATAAAATTACTTAACCTTGGAGAACACCTAGAAATAAAATTATCTCACCTAAAAGAAAAAGCTTCATATCTGCTGAAATAAAAAACAAAACCTAAAGCTGAAAATCAGAAATTTTACTAAAAAGGCAAGGACCGACATGACAAAGATATACTTTACATAACAAATTTATTCCTTCCGATTACATTAACAATATTATCACCAATCTGGTAATCAGTTCTATTAAACATTTTTTTGGGATACCAATATTAAATCATCAATAATACAATTGCTATAAAAACCAACTTCTATATCCTCGTAACACAATAAAATATTTACAATGACAATTCAAAATGAAATGGCTGGCGAATATAAAAAAAAAAACCTGAATTATTCTATATGCAATTGCTCATCTTAATTTCAATTTTACATTTAAATCTAATCTTAATGATGTTGCTGCAGCTTTAATCAAAGGTAGAGAGGTTATGGATAGAATTTATAGAAGTAAAGGAAGGAAAAGAAATTCACCCGTCGCGTCACTTCATCGTCGGGATCTTAGCGTTGTATCGAGGCCAGAGCTTCCAGCCCCGACCCCTCGGTCTTTCGCCCTCGCCTCCACGTTCAGGATCCAGAAATCTTCTCCTTTTTTTCAAACTCCCGCGCTCCGAGTCAGCACCTTGTCACACTTTCCATCAGTCCGGTGAAACCATCCTCCACACCAAATAGTTCTTTGATGCTCAGTGAATTGTAATGGCCGAAATGAGGGGGGAAGGCTACAGGTGGCACTCTTGCACTCTGCAATTGTTTATACAATTAATTTTTTTCCACCCCTCATCTCGTTCTTGTTGGTTATTTTGATTTCCTGGCGGCCTGGTCATCCACCCGGCGATGTATCCCTGCGCGCCTTGCATCTGACCTTCCAAAATTTCTCCCCGTTCGAAAAGGGGCTTTAGCGGACGTATTGGGTTACCGATAGTGGGGGAGGCTTTCAAAACTGTTGCTAGGCGCTGGGTCATTTTTTTAAGGATAGAAAAAAAGCAAAGAATATTTCTAAGACTTTTACCATTTAAAATACAAAACGCCAGCCAAAAACAATAAAAAAAAATATGCCAACCATTCACAAGGTTCATAAATAAAACTTATTAATTTATCAATATTAACAATAAGGTATAACCTGTGATGATCTATTCCAAACTTAATTCCTCTCAATGTCAAAACACTTAGAGAAACTTGCGCACACTTCTCTAAGTGCGATGACATTAATAAAATCAATTAATATCCGATCACCACAAGTATAACCCTTACATATATAGCAGAGGCCTAATAAATTTATTAAAACAAAGCACAATCGTTACTAAAATTTACTAACTTATTCACTTACTTTACTAATTTAATTATCTGAATACCCGATATTAATATTAACTTTAATCACTTCCAAAACTATTAATTATCATCACAACACTAGTACATAGTCTCCCTCTTCCTCTAGTACCTTCCATTTTATAAGATGTCGGTTTATGTGTCTTCATATCTATAAACATGGCCGAGCCGTCTGATGAGATAAGATTTAATTACCATTATTATATTGGGTTGCTTATATTTAAGGTATCATTCATGGATATGACGAATTTTCCGCATGTTTTTTTCTCGCAATGCACCGTAAATTCTACGTAGAATCTTCCGTTCAAAAACTATGTTTATTTGTAACACTTAACAGCGGTAAAAATGCTTTCTTTTATACTGTGGAAGTTTCGAAAATTTGAGTTTTGTGAACATGTTTTTGCATGTAAATAGAACAGAAATTGTCTCGATTTTCTTCCTTATATCAAACGAAGAAAAAATGAGTCTTCGAAGCAAAATGTGAAAATATTGATAATCCTACCTTTCATAATTTATATATTAAATAAAAAACATTTCTGCATTTGTTATTAACGCGACATAGATTGTATAAGTGTATGTATCCTCATATATCCTCTCATGTATCATGTATGCAGTACGAGCTTATTTGATGATACATTTGAATATTCAAGGCCTTCTAGGTATTCCGAAACATGATAATGTCGTCTAATGTATATGTTTGAATGAATACACGATGTAGATTACTAGAAATTTGTGACTAGTAATTACTTGATAATACGTTCGCTTTGTACTTTTACTTGTACTTTGTGATTAGTTGAACTGGTTGATTAGGAGGTTCACAGCGCTATGGTCAACCTTTTACAACACAAGGGCTAATTTATTAGACCGCTATTTGTACTGATATTAGGTTTTTGCGAGCTCCAGCTTTCGATGAACAAGTTGTTGCCTTCCAGTCGAGTAAAATGCATAAATTTGAATATTAATTTAAACAAACAGTTGTTGACGTCCAGAAAAATGTGATAGGTGTTCTTAATAACTGAATTCTATTAAGGCTGAACCGAAAGATAACAATATGAATCCATTACGCATAAATATAGACCACAAGTAGCGTATGGCTAAGAATACAAACATAGTTCGATAATCAGCATTGGTATATTGTGTGATATAAGATGATCATGGCACTCCAAACCAACCAACTTATGAGCACATTGCTTATGAATATCTGTGCAAAAAAATTTTGATGAAAGCGTGGCATACAGACAGCGAGATTGTCACACCTGTCCTCTAGTGCAGGCCTTCACAATTGGAAATGTGATAACGGCCATATATTAATAAGGAAAGCTGCTACGTGCCACAAGAAAATAGGATAGATGGGGAAACGAAAAAAACTTTATCTAACAAAAAATAAATTCCTGATTATTTTAATAATTAATTAAATATTAATATTAATTGCTTGTAAATTCCTTTTGTAATTTTATAAATCTAAAAATAATATTCCGTATTTTTTTAGATTTATAACATTATGTATCTTACACAAAAGGCTACACTCACTACATAATGAGTGCTGAGTGAGTGCATGTTGTGCAGGCCTGCATTAGAGGGCCGAATTCGTAAAGGCAAGCGCATAAAAGCATTGCTCTCTGAATATTATCAAAATACAAAAGGACAAATGCATACTCCTGGAAATTCATTTTTAAGAAGGGAAGGTCAAGAGATAAGAATGCTACCAACTCTACTTGCTCGTGCTTTCTCTGTCCGTATGCTCTTAGCGTGGTATTTATCTTCATTACACTCATTTTTGGGCTTATTATATGATCCCTGCTAGAGAAATAATATAAAGAAAGATTGTGCAGATAAGGATCTCAATAGCGAAAACGCTGCTTTCGTTTAAACCGTGGGATGCGTAATGATTCACGAGCGAGATGCTCTTCTATTTGAAGAAGTTAACCTTTTGGGTTATACCCGATGAAGAGATTGTCTAATAAAGGAAGAGATGCCGGATTATTTTAAACTTCAGAGGAAAATGCCGATGCCAGCAAAATGGCTGTCCGAGTCTGAGCGTTTTCGTTATTTATGAGTTTAATTAGTTCATATATTCTTTTTTTTTTCCATTATGGCCTATTTTCCTTTGTTTGTTTGTCTGTGGCAGCATTTGTCAATATCAGTACAGTTAGCTATTGCGTCGGGAATTACACTCTGATAAAACGTTTAAAAAATAGGATTTAAATGTAGGTCTGTGATGACCATGGTATTAAGTTACCCTAGTGAAGTATAGAAGTTGTATTATAAGTTACTATTTAAAATCATGCGGTAAAACTGAATTAAATGAACGAATTAATCGAGCCTCTGGCTACTACCTATCCGCAGCGTAGTGTAAGACTAAGGATCACACGTGTTTGGAGTTAAATCTATAATTTGTGAAAAAATTTTACGGTATGTCAGTGTAACACTTAATGCCTGAAATATATTTAACTGACTAAGCAGTAAATGGAGGTGCCTGAAAGCAAGTCTATAGTAGCCTTTGTCTTTAAAAAGATTTTAGGCACTTAACCTGAACTTGCCAGTTAAGAGAAATCTTGAGAGTGTATTATGACTCGCTGCTGTTTTAATTACCCGTGCAAAATGCTCTTGACGAGTTGAATCCACCGATCAAAAGGAACTAGATAGAAAGTCTCGATTTTCACAAAACAAATCAATCTGACAAAGTAGAAAAACATGACCACCACACACTACGACCAAGAAAGGCACCCGGACAACCCTTAAAATCGGATTAATAGAAAAACGGAAGACTTCGTAATGTCAGTTTTGCTGATGCATTGGGGCTGCTTACAGTCGTCTGCTAAAAATCCACTTTAAGGATTTGCCGAAAAAGTCTGTTTTCGTGAAGTACCAGGAGGCTGCTGGTAACAGTATTATAGCATCCTAAAATTATATGTAGATTGTCTGAGCCACCCACATCGTATAGTGGTTAGCTTCACGAGCTTCCACGAAGTGGGTTTGGATTCGAATCCCGACCAAGAATCGGACGTTCTTGTGCTATCGTTTCCTGGGAAGTGGTGTTGGTTCATCATCAGTGGGAAGTCATCAAGACAAGTGCCTGCTGCGTTCGAAAAGAAAGTTGGATTTTTGGAACCTTGCGGTGATTTTTGCCCTGCGTCTACTGAACAGACCTTCAAAATCAAATGTATTCGTAACAACTCTGCATAAAATCAATTGAGGTTTAACCTTGTACCCGGGGCAGCGCTTACAACCAGACTTTCCGATGGACAAAAATCAAAACACCATCAGTAGCGCCTGGAACTCCTTTTTAAAGAGGAATTGGCCTAAGTGTTTGAATACGCTCTTCAAAATTAAATGAAATATTTTCGGAATTACCTCAGCCATAACTCTTTAAAAGAAGCACCTCCCCGTCGTAACCCGCGAAATTCCCGTTACCCGCGTATTCGCTTACAGCGATAATCAGCATGCACCTCCACCCATCGCTTAGCAATCTTCGACAATGTTTCATTTCTGTACCAGCCCGAGCCTCCTTTTTTTTTCTTTCTTTCTTTTTATTTTAAACGAAGAAACACTGGGGAAATCGTCACCGAATCTCCTTAGGAGCCAGCTCACTTTCGAAGCAGAAGTTATTAGCATTTCTGGTTCCATCTGCGAACGCACGCTGGCTGTAAATATTCATGAACTGGAGATAGACCGGCCGTCGTCTACCTGTTTACAAGTCCGGACAAAAGGAATTCCGTTTCTCAAACAGAAAACGAGAGACAAAAAAAAAAAAAGGTTAGAGATAATAAAAATAAAATAAATAAATAAAAATAAATCAGAAGCCTGTTAACAACACTGTTACCGAATGCAGAAGGAACGTGAAGGTAATAATGGGTTTCGAAAGAAATGTGGGAAAAAGAACTTCTTGTTTTTAATTTAGTGTATGTTGTTTTATTCGGGAAATTTATCTAGCGTCAAAAGACGTGGCGATAAATTGGATAAATTTCACTGACGTAACGTAAGGTTATTTATAGAAGCTGTTTGGGAATACCTGAGGAATGGACTTTTAGCAAAATATTAATCGCTGGGGACTCGTGTTTGCAGCTAGGCAGAAAACTTGCTATGGGGGGGGGGGGCACCAAAAGGTAGTAAAAAACAAGTCTAAACTCTGTTTTATTGTTCATATTTTGAGGTTTCTTGAATCTTTGGTTCTCGTCCAGTTGTTCCGTTTGCTGGTGAAATAATCAGACCGTGTATGGTACACTGTGATCGAATGTTCAGTTGCATTGCCTCCTTTGTATTCAGCAGTAGCTTTATAGTGTATAGTTCATAAATTGGGGCGAAACGTTATGTCCCCACATCCACAGTGTAAAAATATGAGATTTGTGATTGGCTATTCATTCGTATTGTTACGAAGGCTGATCTAAACGCATTTTTCTTGGTAATTAAAGAATTATCCAAATATTCAAGTATAAACCAATGCGCCGAAACACATGCACACACGGGAAACGCGACACAAAAATATGTATAACTCTTGATAATATCGACTGCTTGGACAGGGGTTTATTTATCTCGAGCTCGACGTACTATTACCTGAACTATCCCAACAGAATTTTTATTTTGAAAGATTTCTCTTACATCTTCCGCTCTTTCTTTTGAGGCTAGAAACACAGGCAGGATTCCAGCCATACATGTGTTGTTTATCTTTATATTCTACAATGCTGATTTTTATTTATTTATTTATTTATTTTTTTACCAGCTAGGAATGTTTGTCATGTATTTGCTTCGGCGGTCCATTCTTTTATCTTTCCTTCGGGCAAATGCCACTCTCAACGACCGATTTGCGTGGACAGGGATTGAACCGTAGTCTCCTAACCTCGAGACATGCGTTCTTTCAACTAGAGTGACCCAGTGATGCGAGGAATTCTCGTTTGTAAATTCCATTCCTCGCTCATTGGGTCAGTTTTTGCTGGGCCTTTTATTTAATAATGTATAAATTAACCTAAAAAAATAAATGTTGCGATATAAAAAAATTATTATTAATTGTTATACCTCTATGAAAGAGACTGTGGGTTCGAGTACTGTTAGCATGAATGTTTGCAGCGATGGACTGAACTGGAAACAGTTACTATCTCTACATCTACATCTCTCTCTCCCCTATCCATCCTTCTATCTATCGAAATGCCTGTCTATGTGTGTGTATGTATGTATGTATATATATATATATATATATATATATATATATATATATATATATATATGCACACAAACATATATATATGTGCACACAAACATGCACATATGTATGGATATATTTATATTTATGTACACGCACGCACGCGCGCACACACACACACACACACATATAGACAGAGAGAGAGAGAGACACATACATAAATACATACATGCATATACAGTAACACTTCTCTAGCCGGCCAACCCACAAGACGGCCACTTTTATCGGAACCATTATTGGCCGCCATATAGAAGTCCGCCCCTATTCGACGGCCACCCCTCAAAATTACCACTTTTTTAGGAACAATTAGTGGCCGCTATAGAGAAGTTTCACTGTATAGGCATACATACGTGTGTATATATATATATATATATATATATATATATATATATATAAATATATATTGTAAGCGGCATTAAACTGTAGATCCCGGTCTAATTAACCCTTGTGTAGCAAAAGTTGACCTCTTAACCAACTATACCTCTATAAAACTGAAAAATATCGATTTAAAAAAGGGGTATGGCAATAACAGTAATGTTTTATTAAAATTAGCGCATTAAGCTCTGTTGATTTCGATGCTATCACATTCCTAGGCCTTACAGAAACGATGTTCCTCTGTGATAAGAAACGCATATTGAATATACAGTCGAACCCCGTTATAACGAACTTCAAGGGACGAAAGGTTGTGTTCGCTATATCCGACTGTTAAGAAAAATGCTAGAATTCACAAAATGTATAACTCATTAGTTGCAATGTGTATTCTCAATAATAATGTAATAAAAAAATGACAAAATATATTGGAAATGATCATTAATGAATTTTTTTTTCCAATGCGGAGGCACTTGTCAAATATTCGCCTATACTACGCCGCATTTTTAGTGCCATTTTATTGTGGGGGCACCATATAGGCGGACAGCATTACCCCCTATGAAGGGACGACACAAACGGAGGCCAGGATTCGATCCGAGCACCCTCAACACCGAAAACCAGCGCGCTGTACCACGGGGCCGCCATAATCCCATTAATGAATTAAATCGACTAAAATCGATTACATTAAACTGACACAATACTAATTAAATTACGTACAATAGAAAAATAGCGGGACCAAAATTTTCGTCCGTGAGTTCGTTATATACCGGGTTCGCTATAACGGGGTTCGACTGTAGTTTCAAAATAAAGCTTTAAAAAAGACAAACGAGTCCAAAAAAATTGAGCACAAAAAGAAAATTTTTGCTTACGTAGAACATTATTTTATTTCAGCACGTGCCCCTGTTGGTTTAAGACCCGATTTCTGACCGGTTTCGTTTCGGCGTGGACTCCGAGACTTTTACCTCCTCCTCCTCCGACTGTCTTTTGTTTGTTATTTATTCCCCCCCCCCCCTCATTTTTTTTTTCACCTCGCTTCCAACTAGCGTTGATGCCCCCTCCTGACGGAGAAGGAGAAAAAAAAAAAAATCTCTCTCTCTCTCTTCCATCAGTTTTCTGGCCTCAAAGATGTTGGCAGGGGCTGTCTGCGCTGTCATCTAATTGTGCAAACGCTGCACTTTGGGAAAATTTTTTCCTATGTAGTCGTCGTTCGGATCCCTGACGCTGATGGCAAGAAGTGGTTCGCGGCTGGAATGCAGGAGATTGTTCAATAGGCGCTGGCAATAATCGGGGTGGAGGAATTCGAGTGTGAAATGAGTTTGATTGCAGTGTTTCCATTGTGTATTAAAATATTGGGGAGTCAAAATGCCTTGAGTTTGCATGCCCTTTTTCATCCTCTTCTCGCCGTGATGGGACGTTTAACCTTTTCCTTATGGGGTGGGATAGCATGTATCCCCAGAATATGAGCCCCAGAACGAATATATATATATATATATATATATATATATATATATATATATATATATATATATATATATACAGTCGAGCCTCCATATATCGAAGTAGCAAATTGCCGGGAAAAAATTCGATATATAGAATTGATCTTCGTTTTATCATAATTCTTCTAAAACATTCAAATTAAAGCTAATTTTCGTATGCGAAACTCCATTCTAATTTATATACGAATCACATTAAATGGAAGTTTATAACTAAAAATATATTAATATAAAAGATTCTTTGAGTACTACATACCTTTAAAAAACACAATAATCCAGACAGTGGTTACAATGATCACTGTTACATTCTATAAAAAAAACTACGGATATCTTGCCGAACAGCCAGTTTTGCGGAAAGTTCATCAAAGAAATGTTTGCATTTATTCAGTCCACTAAAAACTTCATCAGGGACATTTTCCGCGAATTGCAGTCCACGACGTATTGTTTCAAACGTCAAAAATTGGGAGATTTTATTCTAAAGTGGAATAAAATCTCCCAATATGTCTTGAAAAAAAATTTCGATATATAGAGATTGTTTTCGATATATAGAAACAGTTTTTCTATGTAAGGAACATGGAGATTTGCTAAGAGTTCGATATATAGAAAATTTCGATATAAGGAAGTTCGATATATGGAGGTTCGACTGTATATATATATATATATATATATATATATATATATATATATATATATATATATATATATATTAATAATAGCCGTCCTTACAAAGGGGGTATGAAATTTCCCGTTCTAAAGAGTTAATTGGAAAAATGGGCCCCGTAAGCTAAAGGTTAATATATGTATTTTTTTCTTTCTTGATCTTAGGATAATTCTCACCTCAATGTTAACCTATGGTGAAAATGTGTCTACTATTCACAGGTACATTAATGCTGATAATCCAATAAAAATAGTATTTTCAGGTAGCTTGAACTTTTCTGCATCTTGCAATAGGATTCATATTATAAATTTCGTCCACCAAAGGAATTGATGAGCGTTTAAAACAAACTATATCAGATTTTTTCCCCCGAATTATTCAAATTTTAAAATAAGAATGTCCCAAGGTGTAAAATTTCTTTCTCTATTACGAAGTACAATTAATATATATATATATATATATATATATATATATATATATATATATACACACATACATATATCTCCTTAAACCTAAGTCGGCAATCTTTGGACAAATTTTCTCCATGGGTTAACAATGACGTGGGCGAATCCAGTAGGGTTAGTACACAGCAGTTTTAATGCTGTGGTCTGTTAGTATCTTGTGAAATTGCCTTCATAGAGTGAAATTTCAGAAATATCGCTGTGCTATATCCATTCCCGTGAAAAACTGACGTTTTTTTCTTTCTCCGTGACAAGTTCCTGTTGTTTAAAAATCAGAAATAGGACGCATTTGTATTGCACAACGCCCTGATACAGTGATTTAAAAGTCAGCTATACCCACGAAATTCGTATTAACCCATAACTAACTATGGTACACATTAACTTGGGTAGCTATGGTATACATTAAATAGGTGTATAGTGAAATAAATTAACTCCATGAACCGTGAATTACATGATTGTAGTGTCGTTAGTTGTCGAGTTCTTAAGCATTTTATGGGTCTAGGCGACTTTTGGATCACTCTGTATTTTAAATGAACACTTTCGATTGAATCTGTATTCTAAAGCTGTACTTCAAATCCCTTTAAGGTGTAACTTTGGATTATTGGAGAGTTTGACTTTCTTTTAAACTTCACTTTTCGTGGGTAAAGTAAAGTTAAAAAAAAAAAAATTAAAACAGAATTCGTGAATAGTTTACGGATAGATAAAGAGGTGAAGAATTAAGGCAGGGAAATAAATGTATGTTATTATTTATCTAAGAAATAAAGCCTGTTAAACAGTGACTGTGACCTTCAGTATCAAAATATGCGGAGTCCGAGTTTTACAGTGGGCATGGGTGTTTTTAGGAGTTCGAAATAGGCACTAAAGAATTACGCTATCGCTATCTATAGCCGTCCTGTAACTGAAGGTGATCGTATCACTGCTTAAAAATGTTTACCCCCACGGACGGAATGAAAGATTCCATCAAGCCTGAAATTTATAATTTCCCACTATGAGGTTTATCCATCTGAGGTTATGACGGAAAAATGCTGAACATCATATCAGTTAGTACAATTGAGTGCACTTAATTTTTTTTTATTATCTAATTGGCTTGTCTTTAAAAATAGTCTGTGAAAATTCTTACCAACATTCATTAATGGCTTTTCTGCGAATCGTTTGAAAGTAAAAATTGCTCGATGTCCCGTCCATTTTCCCAATATAGATTGAATGTCGTTATCATATGCCTTCTTTTGTGGTCAAGGTTTTCGAAATGCAGTCGCAATTAGATACTCCCACATCCGTTACTCGATTACGATTCATTACACTCTTGTGGTTTTATGCGAGTCAGTTTCTCATTGGTCTGCTCTAACCAGCATCCAAAATAGACCGAAGACACTGTGGAGAGCATACTTCTTTTTGCCCCCCTTTTTTCCCCCTTCTTTTTAATCCCTGTTAGAATTTAACTGCTATTTTTGCTCTAAGAACTTCCTCTATCGGTTTAGCTTTTTAACCCCCCAAGTGGTGGCGACATGCGTAGTTACTCGCTAGCCTGTTTCAGTAAACTTTAAGTTGCATCGCCAGCCGCTTATAATGGGCAAAGAATTGGCAGTCTCGTAGCCTAATGGCCTGTTCACATAGAACCCATCAGCGCCAGTGTTTACTCGTATTGACATATTTTAAACCAATCACAGACCATAATTATTTCGTGGCTAACCGTTTGGAGGTTTGTAATTGGTTAAATATATCGCACCTCTGCTAGAACAGTGTTACATCTCCGAAATTTTCGATTTTGAGATAATTGCACCACAACGCTCGATAAGAAGTGCTTCTCATTCTCGAATAATGATATAAGCCTAGTACCAACACGATCTCCTAGTTGGCGCTTATTACCCTCTTCCACAACTAGAAGGGAAAACTTGCTCATGCGCGAAGAATGAAAATAAGATTTTTGTCAGTGCCTAATGTTGTTGCATTAAAATGTTCCTGTAATAAAAATGTTCATTAAATTTTATTTGGAAAATAAATGTTTTTATTTGTAATAAATTTAGCCCTTTTTTTCTAACCTGCTGTTCATGTTATCAAGGTTTTTTCTTTGCATTGGGAAAAATTTAGATAGATTGTACATTAGCGTAGAGATATGACAGTATTCCTTCAAGCATTTCAGTCCATGTTGACAAAATGAGGTTACTAGAAGAGGGTTATATCTTGTAATTAAAATTCAAAATCATGCTTTAAAAATTGAAAACAATTTTAATGGTACATAGTTTTGCCTTCTGAAGTGATTCGAACAATGTTTTCCAAAAATCATCATAGGCCTTCATAAAACAAGAAATGATATTTCGACATGAATCTTCTTTAACTCTTCCTGAAAATATGGCTATTTTGAGATGTAACACTCCCAAAAAGCACACATCAGGCCCGACCTACATCAATAAAATTCATTGGCTAGTGTGTAAACACACAGCACATAGACATAGAGACAATAGAATAATGCACGGGACTAAATGCAGTCTTGAAAATAGAAAAACGAATAGTTAAAAAGAACCGCAACGGTCACGAATACTGCAAATCTCGATGTTTCTTCCTCGCCTTCCAGTATTTCTCGTAGATGTTTCCTGACAGCTCTTGAGATGTGAGGTGTCCATTTCAGACTCGCTCCCACACAAGTCACAATTTACGATTGAAAAGATTTTAAATCGGTAGAAGTATTTCGTAAGCCGGTCATGTCCTGTCTTCAGACGTAAAGCTGCAACAGCACGTCGTCTAGGGGCAAATGGATCTTATGAATTACTTAAACTGCGTGTGTGTGTGTGTGTGTATATATATATATAAATATATATATATATAAATATATATATATATATATATATATATATATATATATATATATATATATATATATATATATATATATATATATAATATATATATATATGTGTATGTATATATATATATATAATATCTATATACTATATATATGTATGTATGTATGTGTATATATATCTATATTATATATATATATATATATATATATATATATATATATATATATATATATATAATATATATATATATGTGTATGTATGTATGTATGTGTATATATATCTATATTATATATATATATATATATATATATATATATATATATATATATATATATATATATATATAAATTTTATTTTATTTTAAATAAAAATTATTTAAAATTTGATTGGGGGGGGATCCTAATGCGGAGGCACAGTTAAACTGTATATTATGTGTTATATTTTTTCTGTAGAAATTGTTTTGGATAGTTCATCATTCTAGTTTATTTGTTAATTATTTTTAAAGCTTAAAACTATACGGACGTGATTGTGACTCATATCCGACCATGTCGACTCATATTCTAGCACATGATAATGTCTAACAGCTACATACGAAGAGCTTTTAGACATTATCGTGTACTTGGTTTTGACTCTTAGTAACAAGGATTATCTCGATCTCCTCTAATGAGCAAAAAAAAAAAAAAATAATAAGTGTGATGTCGTCATTTAAGGCTAACTTATCCATATCGTCTGTTCCGAGAATAGAGCCTCTAGTTTTGCTCGCATTTTCTGCGAAAAATTGTTAATCTGTTTAAAACACGCTCCCGTTTGGATCACGAAGTTTGTCATTGTAATTTCATTCTTTGTTCAAATAACAGGTGCATCCTATCTCCCCGCACGACTCTCATGTTTACATCAGCGGTTGTGAAATGAATGTTGAATTATTGTTTGACATGTAGTCTGGTCTGAAACGTATTTAACTCGCCGCTGAATTTATCATATAATGAATTTCTAACGTATTTCTTACAGAAGATGAGTTTTATTTATCCTCTGTGTTTTTAGCTATCTTAAATTTTTTTTTAAATATCTTAAAATTTTTTAAATATTTTTAAATATTTCTCCATTCTATAACTCAGGACTGACTGCCTGTCTTTTCTACTGTCGTGATCGATTTTCGTGTTATTTTAGCGACCTTTGTGATGTACGAAAAGAGAGGGTGTTTTGTCCTTGAAACAGACTAAGTGTGAAGTTTAAATATGAATTTTCTTTAAAAGCATTAATTAATACCTACCTGTTTTTGAAAGCAATTTTCTTTTAATTTCGAATTTTTCTTTCTCTAAATCGGAAGATTTTAGTCTCACTTCAGATTTTCGATAGAGTGTTTCAATTTCTTTATTAGTTTGGATCGAGATATATCTTGAATGAAAAAAATATATATAATTTTCAATTATTTCATCAGTTTCTTGATGATCTGACAACTTTATGTTAAGAGTTAACTGTTTTATAGATAGGCATTATATGTCTTTATATTTTAATTGCTTAAAGCAATCAAAATTAATTTTTAAAAAGAGGTTATTAAAACAAAAGATAATTTACTAGGTTTATTCTGCTCAATTTATTATAATGTCGCCTTTTTGTTAATTCTGATCGATTTTTTCTCAACCAAGCATGAAATTTTTTGTTATCAGGTAGTGGCAACTTAATGATGGTAATTCTTCGCTCCATCTTGTGTATAGACGGGGTGGGGTGGGGGGGTGGGGGGTAAATTATGTAATTTAAGTTACGAAAAAAAAATACTTTCTTGAATATTTTATTAATTTTATGCCGCATAAATATCTATATTGACCTTCAAAGTTCTGTCTACTTTTAACTTGTCCCATGTTTTAGAAATTTTTTTTGTCAACTTTTGCTGTGTAGTAGTATATTTTAAAAGCTGATGTTTATTTTAAAAGGTCTGTTTTTAATTCTGATATCAGCTGCGTGTGCTACATTCACTTAACACTGGATTGTTTAATAATTGAGAAAAAAAAAATTCGTTCCTCATCAGCATAAATTCCCGTACAACTTTTTAACTTTTTTAGCACTGACGAGGTAGATGGGTTTTTAACTTTGAGTTTATGCCAGTTCGCTTAATGCGCGTACCCCGTAGCCCATTTGATGCGACAGTTAATTGCTCGTCAGCTTCCCTGGAAGATGGTATGAATTAAAGACAAAGGTTATTAAGCCGATTCTGCCCTCTTGACGTAGTTTCAATTAGCGTTATCTCGATACAGTGGCGCTTGCTAATTACTCGTGAGTCATAACCCAGTCGCAGGCACAGAGCCTCTTTTGGGCTATTTAATGGCGGTCTTATCATCACTTCCATAAAATGGTCTTCAGTGCATTTTGCTAACGTTTTCAGTTTATTTATTTATTTATTTGAAGGTGTAAAGTTGTAAGGCAGGAGTTTAGTCAACGTGTTACAGTAAAACCTCGTTTATCGGGACTAACTGGGATTTTGTATGTTTTTTAAATAACTTTTCTTTTTATTTAATTCATATTTTTCCAAAAATGTCCATTACTCTATTGAATATTTTGTATTTTCTGAGGTATATAAAGATATTTTCAATTTCTTACTGAATAAAGATATATATATATATATATATATATATATATATATATATATATATAATATAAATAATATAAATAAATGAATAAATAAATATATGTATATATATATATATAATAAAATATTCATTTTATGTTAATGATACCTTTGGACCGTAAGAGGCACCGCAATTTTAAGTATTTTTTTCTATGTAAAAAGGTTCGTGTTATGGTCCGAAAAATACGGTATATTTTTCTTTTGTGTGTGTGGGAGGGGGGGAGGGTGGTGTTTATAAAACCTTGGTATATTTTATGTGTGACTTACCTATCCAATAATGTCGTCAAAGAATGAAAATTAAGACACAGCATTAGCCGTGGAATTGTAAATACATTATTCACGGCGTTTTCGGATCTCTTCATGTGTTAAATATAACCAGCAGAGAGAGAGAGAGCAAAGAGTTCTTTAACACGGAGCGATCGTTCTTTTTAAAATTCGAAGACTTACTGACTGCTAGAGCGGAAGTGACTGCGGGGTTCAAACACGGCGCCCGTCCGCCGGCGACCCACATCACAGCAGAGGAGACACTCACCTGGCTGCGCCTACCCGTCATTTCCCCCCTCTCTCTCTCTCTCTTTTCCCCTATCATTGAATCGCACTCCGTAATTACTTCCCCCCCTCTAGCTTATTACTTCTGAACAAATACATTTTTCGGGCCCTTTCTTTTTCTTTTTTTAAATGGCGTCTCCGACTTCCTAGATGTCTGCAAGATAAAACTAGGATGTGTTCTCGAGCGTGGCCAACTGGGAAGGACACCATTCGGAAATAAGCTATGGAGGTGTGAAAACAATATTTTCATATGCAACTGTGCTCGCATTTATCGCCTGCTGGATGATGACGCGGATCACGTGACGCATTCAGCTGCTCCTTTTTCTTGCGCCGCTGTTTCCGTAAATGAGACAGACAGTAACTGCTTGATGCTGCGTGGAAGAGTAGATTAATTTCTTGCTACAGAAAAAAAAAAGAGAGAATTTTCATAGCAATATGACTGATAAATCGAATGCTTAAATTTTCTCGAGTCGTGACTTACAAAGTGTGTTTTACCTTTCCGTTTTCTTTCCAAAAAGTAAAAAAAATAACCAAAAAAGGGAAAGAAATTTAAAAGTTGGTCGGCAAATATTCGATACATATTACCGATTTCTGGAAGTAATTTTTTAAAGGGAAGGAATTTAGTGTTTCGGTACGGACTTCTTTCGACGATATGTCAGGTAAACTGTGAAATGCTATTGCAGTTCTAAATATAAAATGTTAGTTCTAAAGGGAAAAAAAAAACTCTTTGAAGTTTGTTATTTTTCATAATTTGACATGAAATGCTGATATAAAATTACCGTAATTTTCGAAACTGTGTATTATTTAATTCCTTTATAATGTATAGAGGGTTGAAGAAATGAAATTTAAAAACTTGATCTTCATGGCAAAATAAAACTGTTCTTGAATTTATGAAATTTCAATTTTGATGTGGAAAAAAAAAGGTTAGACACTGATGTCACACTTTAATGATCGTCTCGTAGATATTACCAAGGTTTTTCAGACCGTAAGACGCACCTGAAATTTATGGGAGGATTTTTAGAAAAGAATATTTTGTTAGGTATATAAAGCTATTTTCCATTTCTTACTTAATAGAGGTCAAAATATATATTAATTACATATATTAAATATAATAAATAATATTTATAATATATATATATATATATATATATATATATATATATATATATATATATAATATATAATTATTATGTAATATATATAATAAATTATTTATTTTAAATTAATGTTACCTTAGGACCATAACACACCCAGATTTTTAAATCGATTTTTTTATGTAAAAAGGGTGCGTCTTATGGTCCGAAAAATTTGATAAATTTAGGGATTAAAATAATTGCCATTATCTCTTAAACCAAAGGTTTTTACAACTTTGCATTGATTTTTTCTTTAAGTTCTCTAAAGCAAATCATATAGGGATAAATATTTAGAATTTTCTTTAAAAATTTACGAAATTGTATTTTTCCTTACTTTAGTGGAATTTTTAAAAGACTGTAAATAGTGATAAATTTTGTGGTTCGGAAAATAGACCTTTTTTTTCCTAGGTTGAAAAAAAAAGTTATGCAGTAAAATTATGCTTAATCATTCAATGAATAAAGGAAAATATTCATAAAACATATACGACTACTCATACAAATTCATACAACTTTGAGCAATATTTCGGAACTATCATACACTGCATTTCATACTTCTATGTAGAATTTTAGAAAAGCATTCAACTGAAAAAACCGTATCATTATTTATTTTTTAAAGTAACACATTATGTACAGTAGATTTCAAAAATAAATAAATTTAAAGCATGTAAATAACTCTTTGTTGGGTGTCAAAACTGACTAATCTACATCGTATTAAACGGTTTGAAATCTGGAGTAATTGGTTTTGTCGTTAAAAAAGTTTTCTCGACAATTCGGAATTGGATTACCTTCAGTTTCGGATTTCTTGGCTTGAAAATTGGCCAGCAGTACCGCATTGTTCTTTGAGAATTCCCAGGTTTTTCCAGAAGACTCGTCTTCTTTTCTTGCAAATATACTATTTCTTAAGTTGCTGCTGATGGATGTGATGAACAGTGCTTTGAAAAAGCAGTCAGCGGCGATAAATTCTTATGCAAGATACAGCTTAAAAAACGCCATTTAAATTATGTAATGGCTAAATACTGCTACTTTTAATATCGTAACTGAATTCTGCATTACACGATTCCGTTTATATGCCGAAATAACCATCGTACCTATTTATTATTCCTCTGGTTGGTGTTGCAGCTTTATAATTTCATTTCCAATATTTATACATCCAAACGTCTGTTTAAAGCAGAGTTATTATTTGGCTCCGAAACTCAATAATTATCTTAATAATTACTCGCTCCATTAGAACATAGGTTATGTAGGCGGCTTATATATACGTTAAATGTACTGTGATTATTCTAGTAATGCTGTTTTGATTTCAGCATATACAGTGAAACTTGTCTAGCCGACCACCCCTCAAAATGGCCACTTTTATTTCATAACTATTAGTGACTGCCATAGAGAAGTTACACTGTGTGTGTGTATGTATATATATATATATATATATATATATATATATATATATATATATATATATATATATATATATATATATATATATATATACACACACATACAGAGAGAGAGAGAGAGAGACCTCTCTAGTCGGCCATCTCTGTTCAGCGGCCACTTTTTTTCAGAACCATTACTAGCCGCCTTAGAGAAGTTTCACTATATATACAGTGGAATCTCGATCTATCGTTTCTCGAGGGACCGACTGAACTGAACGATCAATGCGGGAAAACGATAGATGCGGCACCATAACAAAACAATATGATCGTTGTGATTGGGTGAAATAAACGACACATACGGGAAAACGATGATTCGGAGAACGATCGATCGAGATTCCACTGTGTGTGTATATATATATATATATATATATATATATATATATATATAATGTGTGTGTTAAAGAAGTGAAAACAATAGTTTTAGATTTTCTCATTATTTCGTAGCATATTTCCTGAAAAATATTTCCGCTATGCAGTTTATCGCATTCCCCCTTCCCCACTTCGAACCGATTTTCGTGAAGCGATGGGAACTGAAACGCCCGAAAACAGATAAGAATACTTTTGTTGCCGACATTCCTCGCAGCTCCCCTAATGAGCTATCCCCAGAAAAGGATCGTCTGCTAGGTGTCACCCCGGCGCTGACATCGACCGAAAGGGTTGACATGAGACCTCCAGCGTAGCATCTCCTTAACCGAGCCTCCATGGGTAAACACTGCAGGAATGCGAAATTTCGCGTGCTCGTTGTAACATGTTCAGAAATAATTATCTTAGTTGAAAATTTAGTGCACGAACTTTAGAGGGAAAAAAAGACATACAATTTTACGTTCTCATCTGCCTTCATAAAAATATATCTTACACTGATGTACTCAGAATTTCTTATGTATAGCAATATATTGGCTCTTTTCAATTTGGCGTAGTTTTTAAAGACCATCGCCAGTTGAAGCTGAGTGGCGGACTAAAATGACTAATTGCAGCATGATTGATTGATACATGTAACGACAAAACGAAACATTTTTCTGTATAATAAATCTATGTGCCCGGTATAAAGGGCTTAAGACCAAAAAAGGTGATTTTTAGATATTTGTTAGTATCGTTATTTAAAAAAATAAATAAATAATAAAAAAATAAAATAAAATAAAACGTTTAAAAGGCTTAAATCTATTAATTTGGTATACAAAACTACATTTCTTTGTACGAAAGACTCAAGTCGAAATTATATTTCTGAGATTGGTATAAAAGCTAATAGTTTGGGATATTTAAATCACTGCATAAAAATTAAATGACTTAATTTTTTATTTTTATTTATTTATTTATTTATTTTTAAAGCTGTTGAATAACGCATTGATATATTTTTTAGATTTCGAATCCCGTAAATGATTTGGTTTAACTCTTGATATAATAAGCTTCATTACTGCACATTTCATATAAGCTGCGAAACCTAAGTCCATAATCTCGGTGTATGCTGTAAATAAATATTTTTGTTCTCAGTTGGCGAAGAGTTAGTTCTGTTTGGTGAGTTCGTAATGCGTTTACGGCTCCTTGTTGAGCCACGCTGACACACCGACGAATTGTAAAGCATTGACGTTTCTACGGAGTAGCATAAATTATTTATGAAATGACTGAGAAATAGTCAAGCGGCGTTTCGTGGTACAACTGGAACAAACCGGGGATGTGCCCGGTAATGCTGTAAAATAAATTATTTATTTTACAGCATAAATAAATAATTATGCTGTTTAATATAATGCTGTAAAATAAATTATTTATGAAATGACTAAGAAATAGTCAAGCGGCGTTGGCGTTTCGTGGTACAACTGGAACAAACCGGGGATGTGCCCGGTTATCACTGGAGCCCATCTCTAGCACCGCCGAGTGTAGGCATGCACTGCAGACTGTCGCGGGGAAGGAAAAGGAGCTAGCATCCTTTCTTCCTGATTGGCAGAGCCTCCACTTCCTTCCCTCGAGCTGAGGCACATGAGATAAGAGCCTGCAGACGACGCCACGTCTGACCCCCAACTTCTGGTCGGATGGTTCCGCTGGATACATAAGACTGTCTCTTTCCTCTGTTCAAACATCCAGATTAAAAGTGACCTAAACAAAAACTTTCTCTCAAACCTGTTAAACTGCTGGCTACCTACCTTTATGGTGGCCCGGCTGAGGGGTGAACGCTTAGTTGTGTATCGGTTAAAATATTTTCCAAAAATTTTGAATACCTATCAGGTCCTGATTTTTCATTAGGCTCGGGCCTAGGGGGTCCCTAAAATTTTTTATTTTAAAAGAAAAAAAATTCCCAATTCATTTTTTTAAAATTTTACCTTTTTTAATACAGTGGAATCTCGATCTATCGTTTTTCAAGGGACCGATTGAAATGAACGATAAATGCGGGAAAACGATAGATGCGGAAACATAACAAAGCAATATGATCGTTGGGACTGGATAAAATGAACGACACATACGGAAAAACGATGGATCCGAAAACGATCGATCGAGATTCCACTGAGCAATTTTTTTTATATATCCTTACAAATTTGATTGATAGGTTCGTCATATGTATAGTTATATGTATAGTTCATCGTATGAGGCGTTGAAAGGCAAAGTGGTGCAAGTCACATTTTCAACTTTTTTCATTTGAGGGCAAATAAATAATCTCCATGTTCAATTTATAGTGGAATTGTAAAAAGTTATTATTTGCAGTATTGTAATAATTGTTATGAATTATAATTTGTTCAATTTATGGTGGAATTTTTTGTAGTTTTTGCAGTCAAACTCTTTTGACTTACACTACTTTGCCATTCACCACCTCATATGTATGTTATAGTGTATATAAGGGATTAATAAGGTTTTCTGGTTGCATTGTATTGATGTTTTAATGATGAAGTTAATATGTTGTATTGCTTTTTGTTATTTGATAATGTTCTAGGCTTCTACGCTTCAAATAGCCAATTCTTGGTAAAATGGTACTTTGGTACTTTCACAATGATTCATGATTTTTTTTTTTTGTGGGTCAATTTTGGAAAATTTACACCCACATCAGTGTTGGGGGGGGGGGGGCAGTTGTGCCTATAGTCAAGAATTTTCTAAATCGGGCCCTGATACCTATTGAAAAGGAAGAAATACTACTCATTTTAATGATTTTTATATCATGAAATAAAGTGGCAAATCGTAATTCAGATATCTTTTAACGACAAAACTTGAAAGTTTTCTGTGTAGTTCTATTAACTATATTTTTCTTCATTTTAACCCTTCAGCGGGCGCGCCATTTTTTGGAACACCAGCAGGCGCGCGTGGCAGAAAGTGCAACGTCTCTTTCAACCTTGATTATTCCTTTTGTAACAAACTTTTACTTTTCAAATTGAAATAATAATTCTGAGTTTTATGATAAGATATAAATTGTTGATAATATTGAGATATATTTATAATTAAAGGTCAAAGAATGCAGATAGAATCGCCTTATTTCAAAACTGTCCGGTTTATCGAATCAAAGGACAACTTGCGAATAGATTCCTATTATGTCCAAAAACCTAAAAAACAACGAGATTGTTCATCTTCGTAATATGCGGGATACCGTGTAATAGATGCACATTGGATCGACTACATCAACTCCTACTTTTGTCGTATTGTAATCCGCTATAATCGCTAATTCACAACTAACAATTGTTAGCTATTCTTTTGCTAACAAGGCAAGCTTTTGGTTACTGGAGAGCGGAATATCAATAATACATTATACTTTCTTAAAACAATAACAAAGGGTTTATTTGAAACATATAGAAAACACTTAGCAGCTGGTCGTAAACGTGCGCCGCCATTCATTACACATCGCTCTCTCTGTCTTACAGTATCGCAGTGCACATGCGTTAACATTCTTTTTGCGGTCTGTCACATGCTGCCATCTATTGACATAGAAAATTGCTTACACAATGAATGGAAAGGAATACAAGGGTCAGAAAATCAGACCTGCATTAGAAAGGGTGTAGCTATAAATAGAAACTGCTTAGAACATTCAAACCGTACATGTAAAAAAAAAACCATTCAAAATTACGAAAATGTTGCACTTTGTACACGGGCTAGGGTTAAGATTAAAAAGAAATTAGTGAAAAAAAATCGCAATAGTTTAGCATGGAACTTAGCTTGTACGATACACGGGTACCTAGAAGCCTTGCAGAAATGAATTCTAATATTTTCTTTCTCTCGGTTAAATTTCGTTGCTTTTAAAAAGGGCTGCAAGCCCCTTTTTCTTCAAGACACATGGTTCAAACTACAGTGAAAAAGAACAAAAATTTGTCCCGTATCTTTATTACAATATGACTACTCCAGATGACTTAGTACATCACTCCGTTAGGAAATGATTGCTTTCGAAGGTGTGGGGTCACCAACCATGTTGTGCGTTTTGATTAGAGGAAACCAAGTCTGCAACCTGTATTCTGAAGAACTTAATCGAACGCAATACAAAAGATACCTGTCTGTAATGTGCACAATCTACTCGTGACTCTAGAAATTAGTAGAAACAGGCTGTTGTGTGCGTCTTCCGTGGTCAATGAGAAGGTTAGGTGTTTCCGTTGTTCTTGCAGAAGTTTGGCAAAGTTTTGAATTATGTTCTAGTAAGTCAACCAGGCGTGCCTCTTGTGAAATGAAATCTAAGAAAGATCGAAAACCTTAAACTGACACTGTTCTGGAGTTACCGTTAGACATAAGCAGTAGTGTGTGACTTTAATTTATATGCTTTTCATTAATTGTGCTTCACAACAGATAACACAGAAGGATCAGAGCTTTTTGAGGGGTCATAAGGGAGAAGCACATTAAACATATGTGACAAATTAAATTTATAGGGAGACAGAACCTTAAAAACCATGATGAACGAACCAATTACCTGTGTGTGAGAGAGAGTGAGTATGTATGTATGTGTGAGTGAGTGAGTGAGTGAGTGAGAGAGAGAGAGAGAGAGACATTCATATCGCATAGTGGTGGAGATGATTCTTGTAATAACGGTACATCACGGATGCGATTCAAACACTTTTGTAGACGTGCGGTGGAGACACTCGTAGTTGATAAACACATGGTGGAAGTAGCAGGAATACATACACTTTTAAATCCAAAGACCGGCTTTACTCACAGGAATATAATGAAGACATATGCAGTATATTTCAGCAACTGTACATCAGGCTCTTTGACGATTAAACACAAACTAGCCGCGGACTTGCCGGACTCACTTGAATATGCTGGACACTACATAATGGGACAGACAGTGGCGGCATATAAAAAAAAGCCCGCGGAAATCGCTGTTTAACCTTTTATACCAAGGGTTCGTGACCCTGACGCTAGGTGTCTAAAATTCTTTTAAATGGTTAGAATCGAACACGCGAAGGTATGATTCAACGTCGCAAGACTTTCCGAACAGGTGCGGCGTAGAGAGATAGACGCGTGACGCGTGACGCTGACTCATGTCTAAAATAATTTTACCGCGCGTACATTGATAATATGTGCACACATATAATAATATGTGCTTCTCTTTCCGGAGAGATCGCTCTCGCGTCATATTTTTTTTCTCTCTTTTCTCATTCCTTTTTCATTTAGTATTGGAAAGAAACTATGTCAGAAGTCCCGAAGGTTTTTCTGATCCGATGCAATAATTCTTAGCTCCGGAAAAATTTATTACTTACTAGGGGGCAAGTAAGAGAAAGAAAAAATAAACAAATAGAGGAATGACATAGCATCACGCGATCGTGTTTCTGTGACCTTCGATGGCACGGCGAAATAATAAAAAAAAGTAAAAGTTGGCGAAAAACTCGTTCCCCTGATGCTGATAAAAACGTCTTGAGCGTTCGCTTTATTGAAAATGTTCTGTTTCTTTTTGTTAAAAATAAAAAGAAATAAAAGGAAGGGAGAAAAACGATAGCCGCAACTGTGACTGTTAAAGACGTCTTTATGTCAACGTGAAACTCCGAAAAAACAAACTGTCTTGACAAAGGAGATGGATTTAACTGATGGCTGCGTGGCAACAGCGTTAGGAAAGTAAACTAAAAATTTTTTTCTTTCTTTGCCGGTTGAACTGGAAACGTAAAGGAACTGAAATGAAATGTAATTTACTTTGATTAGATGTAATTAACTTGCAGCAACAAATTGCTCTAACTGTTACTTTACAATATTCATTTGCGTCTCAAGTAGAAGGGGGGGAGGGGGAATGTTCTTAAGTACTCTTTTATCCTTGAGTTTGAAAAGGGCTTAGAGAATGACAGGCATAATAAAATCAAGCCAGGTTTTTGAGTACTCTCTTTAGCGTTACATTCCAAGCCTATATTCACAGATTTTTTTAAAAACAGTCTAATTAGTAATTTTTTTTTCTTGTTCCGAACTTTTAGAAGCTAGTTTTGCCGATACTGGATAAAAAAAATCTTTCAAAAATACATAGTAAAGACTTGCGAAGCTTTAGATTTTGCAGTAGTGCAAATATTTGGGGGGGGGGGGACGCCATTGTTTGAATTTGCTAAAACCAGTAGCGCACCCAGGATTTTTTTTTTTTTGGGGGGGGGGGGGGGGGCCTCTTGGCCTACCCCCTGGTTGCGCCATTGGCTAAAACATTTGTTGTGGTATCGATTTCTCCAAATCGTTCCATTTGCATGAATCAGTTTGGTGGAACCCTTACAAGAGACTTTTAAATTTTTAATAGCGTAAAATACTATTAGAGAATGGACTGCAACCGTAGTCGGTTTTTTTCCCCCACAGTTTTTTTAAAAATTAAGTTTGAAACATTTTCTTGACTGGTATTTTCTTTCATGAAAATTTTGACCTCAGCCTTTTTAATAACTTTTTTTAACCGACTAAAATCTAGTTGTCTGTAGAACCGTCTGCCGAGAGAGAGAAAACGAAAGAATTTATGTGGTATGTCCATGTTTTATACGCGTTTTTAACAACATGAATTTTTCTTCTGCTTGCGACTGTTTGCAGGACATGGGATGCGTAACCACAAAATTTAAATACCTTTATTAGTTGTTTTTTAGTGTTTCCATTCTCTGACAATGATTGCTGAAGGCAGCGGGTCCCTAAACCGCCCGGCTAGACGGGCGAAGCCCAGCTAGTCTCCAATAAATTGTACGCAGCTATTCACCCATTGTGATTATTATCACACACACACACTCTTTAATTTGGTATTTTTATTTCCGTAAAAGTTGGGAAATCTGGTTGTTAATCAACCTGCTTCAATATTGACTCTTTCAAATTTTGTTAAACTATAGAAATAAATAAATATATATAAGAACAATAGAAATAAATATGATAGATATATATATATATATATATATATATATATATATATATATATATAGATAGATAGATAGATACATACATACATACATACATACACACACACAGACAGAATGTTGACATGAACTGAATGACAATCAGCAAGGGCTGTACTCTCCAAGGGATTTTTTCTCCATCTATCATTGTATCTCTGTACGGCAGGGTCCCCAACCCTATGCCCGCGGGCACAATGGCGCCCGCCGATCATTTTACGTGTGCCCGCCGCTGTGTGACCACGATAAAAATATTTCAGTTTTCAATAAAATGCTATGTAAAAGTTTTCTCATTTTTAATGATTAACCACACAAAAGTAGAAGTGGCGTTTTTGATAAAGAATTTTTATACTTTGTAGATTTTGTATGCATTATTTAGTAATCATTTATTTTACACAAGAATATTAAGAATAATTTTTTTATGTTAAATTATATTTTTGGAATTAAATTTTTTCTTGTACATATATTCCCCTATAACTATAAATTCCCCTTGAAAAAATAAATGGTGTCCATTTTGTGTGAAATTTGTAAATACCCCCATTTAGTTTAAAAGATGTCGGTATTTATTCAAATATACCACTAAAAATAATTGCTGATTTATTTATTATTTGATAGCGTTTTATCTATATTTTAACCGACGCCAAAAAGTGATGAATAAAATTTATATACTCTTGTTTTAATTGAAGCTAAACCTATTCTTGTCTGATTAATCATTAACAGGTTTAAAAACTCTTAGGGAATATTTCAAACTGTGATGATAATAAATAAAATGTTACAAAATAGCCCTTGTTTTGGCTGACTTACTTAGTACATGAAATTGATGTATTGTGGAAAAAATTCTTAGGAATTTCTATTCTCTTGCCTCATCCCATTTACGCACATGCCTTCTTTTGAAAACTAATAAACCTGTTTCCGTGCTGATCGTTGCATAATATTCGAAAATATTATTTCAAATTTTCTTGCCGGGGTGTAATTTTATGATATGTTTATTCACTGGGTTATAAATCGTAAAATTCGGTTTTCAAGGTGTAGTTTTAGGCCATCTCTTCGAATTGTGTAAATTTCCAATAGCTGTCATTCAGATTCTGCTTGCTGGAACTAAACAAAATAAATAAATAAATAATTCAGCCAGCGTCAAATCATTATTTTACATGCTTCCTCTTTAAAATTTGCATCATCTTTCTAAACTTGATTTGTTAGCTGGAATCTCATATTCTCGCCGTAATACCAGACGTATTCACTTATCAGTATTCTAAAAAAATCCTGTTCTGAGAAAAGAATAAAAGTTTCAGATTCACACAGACTTATCATTCAAGTTTTTTTTAATGGCAGAATCCGATAATAACTAAAGTAATTTAATACGATAATCCGAACTCGTTTAAAGAATAACAGTTTTTCTTACCCATTCCCCATCTCATTTTTTCTCTCGCAGACGATTTTCCTAACAGTCCTTTTCTGTTACACATGCTCTTTCAGAGGGGTCGCTGGCATCGCCGAGGAGAAAGAGAGGGTACCTGCTCATTAGGGGCCCATTACGGCTCATTAGTGGCGACTGTTCCTGCCTCTCTCAGGATCCCAGATCAGGGGCCTTCGACTCCGTGACGCCAAACGAAAAAATCGTCTCACTCGCGTATAAATCATTCCCGCACGCACTCATCTCGGTTAATTCTTTTCCCTCAATTGACAGCAAAAAAAAGTCGGCTGCTATTAAAAAAAAAAAAACTGAACAGCACAGATTTCTTTAATTTAGGTTTGTGAAGTGATGTATTTTTTACGATATCTGAATTATAATCCGTTTTCTACTGAATTTAATTTTTTAAAATGTATCACGATTTTAAATGTATTTAAGAAGGGAAAAAAATGATCTAGGAGTGGCTAGTTGTGGGCTGTTACCATTATGATTCTATCACCTGGCGAATTATTATGCAAAATTGAGGAAGATAGATCGGAAAATAAATGTTTCGTGAATTTGAACTTCTACGTTTTTGCAGTTTTGTTCGTAGTAATAGTTTTTAATGGTCACTGGAATTTCCAAAAGGGTAAGTAAAAAAACTCATTGCAAGAAATCAATGATTCACTCGGGGAGTGTGTTGGGAAGGGGGGGGGGGGGGGAGAGAAAATAGATTTAAAAAAAAAAAGCCCCAAAAGAAACTCGGCAAACATACAATCAAGTTTAAATATTGATCGATTCTAGTTGATTGTAGTTCTAGCTCGATTCTAGTTCTAATTGATCGATTAAAGCAGTTATTGGGATTCTTAATTGCGTATGCGCAGCATAATAATGTAAATTGAATATGTCCATAATTGGATGTTGTTTTAAGGAGGTACCCGATATTTAAAAATTCTTCTACAAACCAACATATAAAGGAGCAAGTATCCTGACTGGCTTTCTAAACATTGGCTGCAGTTTTCACGTGTTTTACACGTGTGACAAAGTAGTGGAGCGTAAATTTTCCTATAACAAATGTCATTACATGGAAGGATTACGTATTCCTTGACAAGCCTATCAAAATTGCGTTATTGGGGGGAGCGACTTATGACATCACTGTTAGAGAAAACACATGCCACGCCCCAAACCCCGCACCGCCACCTTTCAAATTGCCAAATAATGTTTTCTTGTTGAAACGGAACGTGTAAAAACATTCTTTGGCCTGTGTCCAGCAATTAAGTACAGCGGGGATGAAGAAAAAAAAATCTAGAAGGAAAAATATTCCAGCACTCTAGTCTTAATTTTAGTGCATTTTATTTCCCGCCTATTTGCCACGTGATGGACACTGGCGCGTTGTCGAAAATCCTTTGTAATGCCTCTTTCGCGGTGTAATTCGTTCACACCTAAGCGTTAGTTGACAGATAGAACGAAATTTCGTCAGTAGGAAACGTTCCAACAGCGGTTGCTTTAATGATTAGATAGCGTCTTTTTTTTTTCGTTTGTAGAAAAAACGATTGTTTTGGGAATGTTACCAAGCATCAAAAATTACATTCTCGACCGCTACACGTGTGTTTAGGTACGTAAACACCTTGTTGTAAGCACTCGTGATTAATGAATGGTTTGGTTAAATTTATGCTTGTGTGATTATGTTATTGTGGGAATTTTATAAATAATTTCCGTATTTACTTATAATTTCACTGTCAAACACAAACTTAAAAGAGGCTGGGAGAAAAGTTGTTTAGGCATTATCTAGTAGTCAAGTCGTAATTGGGATTCAATGCCCAGTTTATCACGGAGGGTCCTTTAGGTTGACAGAAATTTTGATCTGTAAACAACTATTGAGCATATAATCGCTGTGATCTTTTAATTGAGGGGGGGGGGGCGTCTTCAAGTATATAATTTAATTCCATGTATTTTTATACGAGATTTAAAAAAAATAATGAATCTGTTGAAATGCTCTCTGGCCCCATTACTCCGAATTCAGATGCTTGTTTACGGTTGTTTTGTTTCCAAAAAGAGTAATTTTAATAACATATTTTGTTTATCATAAGACACATTCTATTTAATTTTTAAACAGTGCATCAACCAAGAATTCATGTGTTTTCCAATTTTATTATTATATAAAAAAATATTATCTTGAATATTCTAAATTGCATAGAGAATCAGATATCAACTGCTTTGAAAAGTTAATGAGATGCAAGAATCGTTGAATAGTTTTTTGTTTTTTTTTGTGTGTGTGTGTGCGCGGGCTGAAGCCAAGCTACGGATTTCGGCAATAAGGTTCTGACAGCCCATGAAAATTCCTAAAAGTATTTAATATTTCCAGGTTCTTGTAAGCCCCTAATTTTTTTTTTTATGAAAGATTATTTCTGTTTAATCTTTTAACCTTCAAACGATCATTAATAAAATCTTTCTTTCGTTCTTTCTTTCTCTTTTCTTCTTTTGTTTGTTGATCAAAGTTTTACACAGACTGGACCGGAGGCATCCTAGTGGTTAGCGCGTAGGACTGAGCACCACTGAATACCCTCTTGTATAGCCGCGTATGGGCACGTTAAATCCCTAGGCCGGAAGGTTCTTCCATGTGGTTGTTGGCGTAGGAGAGTGTACGAGCCTCCTCCATATGTTGCTCCGGGCGCTGGCCTTCGACACCAGAGTCTGTGGGTTCGAGTCCCACAATTGGCATGGTTGTTTGTAGCCGTTCGGAATCGGCTTTAAGCAGTAGGTCCCGTCAAATTAACCCTCGTGTAGCAAAAAATGACCGTAGCGCTCCTAAACCAAACTAAACCAAACCCCCATATGTTGCCCCTGGTGTTGTCTAGTCTAAATTGCGTTGGCACCAATGGTTATGTTGTCTCACCTACATGGGGCTCCCAGGTTAAAAAAAAAAAAAAAAAAAAAAGACCGAAAAATCTTCGCGGTTATTTGCGGTCTTCATTTACAAATGCTCCGTGTTTTTAAAACAACGGTTTACAGAGACTTATGTTTTTGCTTTCAGTTTCACAGCTTCTGAGCCGATAAAGGGATTTTGGAAAGTGGCGTCAGGAGAAGAATTAAAAATATTTTGCTCTCTGTGCTTTAAATTGTTGATGACAGTTGACAATGATAAGAAATTAGCTTTTTGGTTTCGGTTTGTCCCTACAACAAAGAGAGTAGACTTTATTAACCGCTTTGTAAAAAAGAAAAGGGGGGGGGGTATAATATTTGTCATTACTTTGTGGTCGCGATCATTTTGTTTGGAAAATCACTTTAAACTAAGCAGGTAAACACATTTAAAGTTGCATAATTTGCAAGTACTCTTAAGCGTAGCAGAATCATATACATACATTATAGATGTGACAGAAATGCGAGCTATTTTTTTCCCTTTAAATTTTCAGTTAAAGGTTCGTGTATATAAATTTTGTATTATTATACAAGGCCGCGGTTTCCAACCTGGGAGGCGTGAACTATTGCCAGGGGAGGCGCCAAAACTTTTTAATAAAAAAAATCAATGTTCATACTATAATATCTATAAATAAACGAATAAACCATAATATCTATAAACAGACGAATTTGAGTTGACAACCATAGAAAAAGAAAAATTGATAGAATTGGCATGCGATAGCATACTAAAACAAAAGTTTCAAAATAAATCATAGTTCAGTTTTGGATGAATTTTAGTGGAGAGCAGGAATTGTATATAATTGAATTGCATAGAAATGCAAGTGCTTCTACCGTTTGTAACGTCTTATTTATGCGGAAAAGGCTTTTCGGCACTGGCTGCAATGAAAACCAAATATCGAACCAGGTTAATAGTCGAAAAAGAGTCACGAGCGGCACTCTTCACATTGCCCCCAAGATTTGATAAACTTTGTGCCTTAAACAACAACCTTCGCATTAAATTTTGACGCGTTAGATGTAGTTTAATTAGTAATTTAATATAAAAAACAAATATGCTTGTTCGTATTGTTATAGCAAAATCTTCTTATTATTCTGTTAATTGTAGTTTTCATTTTTTTATAAAGTCATTAGTATTTAAAACGTGTCTTTATTATTAAATCTATTAAAAGATAGGGGGGCGCGGGAAAAAAATTTATAGGGAGGCGTAGTAACATAAAGGTTCGAAACCGCTGGCTGATATAAGGTAAACCAGATTATAAGAAAACTATAAATGTCATATTTTTACTAACTATGCTTTTTTTTTTTCTTCTGAAAAGCTGAAACTGCCTTTTAGACGCATCCAGGAAGTTTCTGAAAAAGTCTTTAAAAGGGAATTAATATTTGGTTTTGAAAGAGAATGGAAACCATAATTAGTCTCAACTGGAGCTAATTTATTTGACATAAGAGGGCAAAGAGAATTGAAAGACTTTTGGGAATAAATGGGGTATTTTGCGAATAAATTTGAAATTTGTGCTTACATGAATATTTTCGATCTGTCCAGCTCCAGTTCCAGAATCTTTGATCGGAATGAACATCATATAATTTTTTTAATGGAAATGTTACCAAAAATTTAAAATGTATTTAACTTTTTCGATCCTGAAATGCTGTTACAAAAAATTAATAAACAAATCTTACCTTCCTGGTTTTACCTCTGGCTCCAAACGGCAGTTTTGATGCAGCTTAGAGCAGTGGCGGCTCCAATCCAGAATTTTGGTGGGGAGCAACGTCGGCTCTTAGGGTTTTATATATATATATATATATATATATATATATATATATATATATGTGTATATATATATATATATATATATATAATATATATATATATATATATATATATATATATATATATATATATATATATATATATATATATATATATATATATATATATATATATATAATCTCTCTTTTTAAACTCATTTCGTATTAAGTCTACGATTATATAATTTTAGGCTATGAAAAAAAATGCGCAGGTCCTTTTTTTTTTGGGGGGGGGGATTTCCCCCTCCCCCTTGGAGCCGCCATTAGCTTAGAGTCGTTATAATCACAAAAAATGTGCAGCGGAAATGACATCAGCAGTCCCCCTGGTGTCAGTAAAAGCAACTTCTCCGCATTTCTTTCTCATTCTCTGTCTCTCTTTCTCTCTTGGCATGAAATAAACGTTTTAATTGCGAAGATATTTCAGAAAAGATAAAAGCTGGTATTTAATACAGCGCATTTTGAATTTTTTTTTTTCTTCTTTTCCATTTATTATTTGTCATTTATTTTTATCAAACCGCGTTACAAATGTCACGCCGAATTCTTTCCACTTAAGATTCCCTTATCTCTCTGCTAAATCATTCCTTAAAGCTCTACATTCAGTGTCAGCCCCCTTCTTTCTTTCTTTTTTGTCTTTCCAAATTAGGGGCAATCCCGCTCGAGTTTTCTCTTTTCTTTCATACCCTCCCATCTCATATTAAACCAATTAAATGTCCAGCCACTCTTAAAACGAAAATTATAATCATTCTCAAATGTGCGGTATGGCCAGAAATAAAATAACGAGACGATTTGAATTTTTATTTGGGGAAGAGGGATATACTGTAACGGCATCGCTTTAATTTCCACGAACGTGCTTATCGCGTTCCTAAAATCTTGGAATGTGGTGGGATGAACGGGGAATTTTTATGTTATGCTAATTCGCAAAATGTTTTTTCTCTCTAATAAACTCGGTGTTTTCAAGGATATTGCGTCTGTGTTTCGTCAAAAGAAGGTAGAAACTGAATCCTTTTCTGTTAAGGGAACATATACCTTTTAAAGGCCTCGAGACTCGACAAACATATACCTATTTTTAATCATCAGTAGTTACTAAAATAATTTATTCGGAAATATGAAAATGTTACTGTGAGTTAAACACTTTCTTCTTTATAAATATGGATCTCAATTTTTTTCTACGTTGAAAATAAATATTTAATTTTTTTTTAAATTTCAACCATTGTTTTTTTTTTCATTGTTATGTCATTGCGCGCAGACTTGCGTCCGTACATTAATGAATATACATATTTTTTTAATTTTAAAATTAAGTTATATATCTTTAAAATAACCAACTTCGAAATTAAAATTCTTAGAAAAAAAGTTTATTTAATTTTAAAATTTCGAAAAAAAATTTTATAAATTTTACTGTAATTAAAATTTTTATCGCAGGAGTAACATAATAGTAGTTTATTTTAAGGATACATGTTTATATTGTCCGTGTATAAAATTTCATGGTATTCTAGCCTACTGTTTTGGTGATATCATGTGCGCAATGATATAAAACAATGAAAAAACAATGGTTAAAATTTTAAGCAATTAAAAAATTTATCTTCGACGTAGAAAAAAAAAATTGAGCGCCATATTTATAAAGAGGAAAGAGTGTTTAACTCGCAGTAAAATATTCATATTTCTCAATAAATTATTTTAGTAACTACTGTTGATTGAAAATAGGGATATGTTTGTCGAGTCTCTAGGCCTTTAAAAAGGTATGTCACCCTTTAAGTAAGCCACGTTGGAATCGCTCAGTTCAATGTTAACCTATGGGGGGGGGGGATTCAACGATTGGTGACTTGGATTTCTATTTATTTATTTATTTAAATTGTACTCCGTTAGATAGAAAGAAATTTTTTAGCTTGCTGTCTTATTAATTTCAACAATTCATCCACCAAAGAAAATTATGTTGCTGTTGTACCTAATGCCCCCAGACCAAGTCCACATAGACTTCGGGCTGAATAGTGCGGCTCCGGTTTATGATAGCATCACAAGATTAGAGTCCGACTTGGTTAGGTGCCACCACAATTTTAACCGAGCACCCCTAGGGGCGACACCTGTGGGGGGATCGTACCCGCCCCACCCATTGACCTCATAAGATTTTGCGGTTTACGGATTTAACGTGCCCGTATCCGGTCTCGACACGAAGCTATTTAACGGCGCTTGTCGGGATTCGATCCGAGCACCCTCAGTACCGAAAGCCGACGCGCTACCGATAGGCTACCCCAGGGCCAAGACAATTATTTTCGTTTAAAGCACATTTTCTCCCGAATGATTTAAATTCAAAAGTATTATCTGGGTTTCTTTTAAAGAATGATACAGATACCCGAGTAAAAAAATTCATCATCTATTACGGTGTACAATAGTAAAAAAAATATTTTTTTTTAATTCAGGCAGTCTCTTCTAACGAAACTACCGCGAGTTATTAACGTAGGATTACTTATCGTTGCTTACCTCTTTTGTATGTATATATGTATGTATGTGTTATGTATATATGTATCTATATATATATATATATATATCTATATATGTATGTGTATATATACACATATATATATATATATATATATATATATATATATATATATATATATATATATATATATATATTTATATTGACACATTTTGGTACTTTTCTTTTTAACTGTTTACTGCTTGGTCCAAGCGAGACAGACTGGGTTTGGCGCGCTGCCAAAATTATAACTCGCGACGACGGACCGTTTTAGCGCCTGAAATTTTGCTTTCCGGAGGACCGTTATGGAGGAATTTAATCCTACATTAAAAAGAGAGAAATCTTAAAATCCAAGCAGACAATCATTGGAATAATTTTCTTTGTCGGTTAACATCTAGCTCGAGCGAATCGAATATGGCGACTACCCAGCAGCCTAAATATAAATACAAAGAGATCCAAGATATAAGAAGTGTGAATTGATAATGTCTCATCCCCAGTCGTTCTGTCAGCATTATAAATGAAGAACTGTTTCTGAGAGGTTTTTGATCTTAGCACATCTTGGCGCATTTAACAATTCCTGCGAATGAAATATGAAAAAAAATTTGATCTCGATTTGAACCAAGATTCCTACTCTGTCATGCTACTCGTAAATCACTCAAAAGCGTGTCTACAACACCGTTGCAGTTCAGAGACTTACAGCTTTGCTTGGAAAACTATAATAGAAACCCGGTAATAAAATACCATCCAGTATATGTAAAATTTTTGAGTTAAATACCGCTAAGTTTAAAAGGAATGAATTAAAACAATATAATAAATTTTTTTTTAAAAAAAAGCTGCATAGCTTTTAAGCTAAACCTGTTGAGTTCATAGTTAGGGAAGGAAATATTTATCTGGAATTAGTTCTTTTGAAAACTAAAAACATTCATAAATAAATAACTACAACTAAAGAGACTGAATTAATATCTATATATATATATATATAAAACACATCCGTAACTGACTGACTGACAGACAACGCACAGACCAGACCGCTGGACCCAAAGGGCTGAAATTTTGCATGGCGATTCTTCTTATAGTATAGGGGTGCACTAAGAAAGATATTTGAAAAATTCTTCTTAGATTTTTTTAAATTAAATTTTTAAGCTGTTTTAGTAACATTCTTTAAAGTTTGCATTTAAAATAATAATCTGAGAGTTATGAAATTTATATTACTAGAAAGATCATAAAAATTCCTTTAAAATGAAATATTTTTCGAATCTTTACCTCCATTTTCTGATTTTTGGTGAACTTTTAAATATTAATTTTTAGAATTTAATTTATTAAATGCTGATCACGTGATTTCTTTTTCTGGTACTTTAAATTAATTTATCGTCACGTGCATAACAACGAAATAGACAGAAAAAATATTTTTTTTCTTGCTAATGCGGCAGACATTATCCAAAAAAATATTAAAATACAGTAAAAGATATGTTCCTCAAATTGTACTATATTAACTGTACTATATTATTTAGCATGTTCTATTAGATTTAATTTGAATATTTTCTTCTACATTATTTTGTCTACAAAAATATCCTTTACGATTTTTTTATAATTTATAATTTTTTTTTCTTTCTTTCTTTTTAAACACCAGTTGCATACATTGATCGTTGTACTTAATTTGAATGTATTCCCTAGCGAAGTACGGGTATTCAGCTAGTATAGTATATTTTCCTTCGTGATGTAAAGTTGAATGTCCTTTTCTCCTTTTCCGCAACAGATTCCGGCTTAGTATGGGCATGCAAATGTGGTGTTAAATTGATTTCACACTTTTTTAACTTCTGACAAATGCCGCAGTACTTGACCATACGACCTGCGCAATCTCTGCTGGTCTCTAACATCTGTGCTGAATACAAATCTCCGCTTAGGGTGTTTTTTTTTTTTTATTATTAACAGCCTTGGCCCTAGTATTCACTGCTGGCTGTGTGTGACCCAGCGGGTTTTAAAAGTTTAAAAATCAAGACCTCTGGTTTATTGACACTGAAACGCGTTAGGGCTAACATGCGTGTAATGTCTTTTACAAACTGTTGTAAATAACCGTGTCCGATTGTTTATATTCAAACGCTCCTTTCACGCTACTCAGTTCTTATTGTGTAGCCAGCCAAATCTGTCTCAGCTTTGGCAGTTACAACTTCGTTGTTTTAAAAGGCGCCAATAAACTATGTGGAGTAAACCATCGCCCAGATATTTCAGATTCGTTCTCATTATTGTATTTGTGGACGACGTTAATATAGTCTCCTACTTAATTACCCTATTCCATGTCTTAAGTAGTAAAACCAGTAAACTATTTGGAGTAAATCTTCTCCCAAATATTTTAAATTCGGTCTCATTGTTGTATTTGTCGACGATATTATGTTAGTATAGTTTCCAACTTAACTGCCCTATTCCATGTCTTGAGTAATAAAACCAATCTCTAAATCAATAGATAAGAAGGTTATTCCATTGTTATTCTCCATAACAATCTCACGAAAGCCCTTGTCTTCTTTCCAAAAGGAATACCGGCTATCTTTCCTCTTCTGTTTTTTCCCTGTGTTTATTTCTGGATGTTTCCAATTAAGAAATCTGAAATCCCCAATCCTTTGAGAGTAAATCAGTATGGTCGTCGTTAGTTTTATGATTCTCTCCTCCATTGTGTTGCAGAGTGGAACTTTAAATAATTCAAAAGCCAGCCCTTATATCACTTGAGCATTAATTTCACTATAATCACTTTAAAATTTTTCGTTTATTAAAATATTTGATACGATCATGCTATTAACCTTTAGTCTACAGGGCCCATTTTTCCAATTCCTTCTTTAGAACGGAAAATTTCATACCCCCTTTGTGAGAACGGTCATTAAATGGGTTATATTTATATATATATATATATAAATGGACCCATATTCTTGGGATACATGCTATCCCACCCCATAAGGAAAAGATTAAGCTGTAATGGGTTTTATATATATATTAATGGACCCATATTCTTGGGATACATGCTATCCCACCCCGTAAGGAAAAGGTTAAGCTGTAATGGGTTTTGCCCCAGGCAGTATTTTCCGATGGCCTAATTAATTAAAATGATCATTAAAAACTGCATTTTTTCATATCTTCAGGAACATTAATAGCATTAATGCCCAGAACAAAGTTTATATATATATATATATATATATATATATATATACACACTACCGGACTCCTAGGCCTTAAGCCGGGCAGTTGTTATTTCGCCTTACTCTGTCCTCTAAACCAACACCGACTCAAACACAGTGTGTTTGAGTCGGTGTTGTCTAAACCCCAATGGCCGGAAAATGTCGACTGCTACCTAATCCAACCGCCTGCCCAAAGTCTATGGGTTCGAGTCCCTTTCTTGGCATGGACGTTTGTAGCCGTGCGGAATCGACTTTAAGCAGTAGGTCCCGATCTAAGCCCTCGTGTAGCCAAAAATTGACCGTAACGCTCCAAACCAAACCAAAGTAAACCAACCAACCCCCTATTTTGTCTGTCCTGCATACACAAACTATTAAAACCCGTAAATGTAACTGCACAAAAGAGTTGCCGTCACCTTGAACTGTGAAACTTGATAAAGGCTACTCTTGTCTTATCGGACGCCGAACTTTGAACCGTGGACAAAATTTAGACTTCGAATCGCTTGCGCCCCGTCTCCAAAGGTTTCTTTATCCCTTCCTATACTTAAAAGGCATCGTAGGTCATCTATAATATTTATTTCATTGAACAATGCTGCCTTACATTTCCTTAAAGGCCTTTTTTTTTTTTTTGTTGTTGTTGTTCTTTCTTTCGTGTCCCTTGGAGACATTCTATATGCTTTGTTGTCGTTTGTACGACGATGATAAAAAGTTGATATAGTTTATAGGTGTCTTGTTACCAGCGTCTTTAGAATGAGTATGTGGTTATTGAAAAAAAACATTGCGCATATTCTCTTTCATGCTGAGATGTTACGCTGTATTATGTTTATATTAAACGTGTATATTACTTAGTCACATAAGAAAGCGTTATAATAGGTATTCACATAGCACGCGTACTAATACAAACGTGTTCACAACATAGACAAGGTTTTTCGTTGGCAGATTCAGTCACCGATCAATCGTGCTTCAGTTCATATTGTGAGGCCGAAGCACGCTAATCGAAGCTGTGTAGGAGAAGGTAATACACATGCTTTCTTAAATTTAACCTGATCCATTTTACTTTCCTAATGTTTCCTCGATTGGAAATTTTTATTTTGCCGTATAATTTTAAATTTTTTTTTCTTAATAGAGAAATACGTGTTTTAACGTAGGATTACGTTCCTCCATAACGGTCCCTCGGAAAGCAAAATTTCAGACGTTAAAACCGTCCGTCTATCCATCCACGCGACCATATCACATCCATACATACATATACACATACAAAAGGCTTAAACAACGATAAGTAATCCTACGTTAATAACCCGCGATAGTTTCGTTAGAATGGACTACCTGAATTTTTCTTTTAAGTAGTATCAACGTGTAAAGCACAAGCTGCTGATGTCACGGAGGGGCAAAACTAACAAGCGGCTAGATTGTGTCGTTCATCAAATATTACTTCAAATTTAATTGGAAAAGTGGTTCGCGCCATTGAAGATAACATTCATGTTTTTTTCTTTGTTTTCTGGTTATCTTGTACTGCATCTTTATGATTGAAAAAGCATGGTTAAATATGTTATAGGTTGTTTGATGATTACATTCGTTATTTTTTTTTTTTTTTTTTTTTTTTTTTTCAGTTTCAAGTCATCAGACTAATCATCAAATTTTTATAAACATGCTTTTCCCCATAATAAATATTCAGCATAACATATCTAAATAAGATGTTAGATTGTTTTGTTTTCCCCTTTGATGGCGCTACCCCTTGTCCAGTTATAATGAAAGAGGAACTAGCTGCTTTTTCATTTTGCCACTTCGTGATATCAGCAGTCCTTACATAATTTATCAACTTGCTATCGTGTTATTGTCCGTCTGTTGCGGTTTTGAAATGCTTTCGTCGCATTCTAACCTACGATTTTCTCTTGCAGGTGAGATACGGTGCTATTGCAATCAGGCTACCTGCGTGACAACTGGTTACATGTGCAAGTCAGCGTCGTTCTGTTTTAGCGACCTGGAGAGTGGAGTCCACGGATGCCTCGAGAGACGGCGATGTGCAGGTCTTCACTGCTGCAAAGAAGACATGTGCAATTACGTGCATGTGGACATACATGCTCATACACATAAGGCACCTATGGCAGGTGAGTTGTGTTGCGCGCTTTCTCTCTTTTATCACCGTCTAACTCTCCTTAAGCTTTTTAAATAGTTTTATTTTCAAATATCATCCAAATAGTTTGCTGATTTTTTTTGGAATTGTTCTGTTTTTCTGCACTTAATGAAAGCTTTATTTTTATTAGATGAAAAGCTTAAAGCTTTATTTTTACTAGCTGAATACCCGTGCTTCGCTACGGAGTACGTTCAAATTAAATACAACGGTCAACGTATGCAATTAATGCAAAAATATATATCTATATAATTTATAATAAATACAAAAGTCAATGTATGCAATTAATGCCAATATATATATGTTTATTAAAAAAATTGTAACGGATATTTTTAAAGACAAAATAATGTAGAAGAAAATATTTCAATTCAATACAACGGTCAATGTATGCAATTAATTTGTATGTTTAATATCCATAAAACATACTAATTTGAATTAAATTCTTAAAAATATTCCATCTCAATTAATCTAGTGGTTAAATTTTATTTTTTACCAATTTATTTCGTTGTTATGCACGTGACGCAAAATTAATTTAAAGAATCACAAACAGAAAAGAAACCACGTGATCAGCATTTAATAAATTAAATTCTAAAAATTCATCGAAAATCAGAAATGAATGTAAAGATTCGAAAAATATTTCATTTTAAAGGAATTTTTATGATCTTTTTCGTGACATAAATTTTATAACCCTCAAATTATTATTTTAAATGCAAACTTTAAAAAATGTTACAAAAAATCTTTAAAATTTGATTTTAAAAAATCTAATAAGAATTTTTTAAAAATATTTCTTAGTACACCTCTGCAATATAAAAAGAATCGCCATGCGAAATTTCAGCCCTTTAGGTCCAGCGGTTTGGTCTGTGCGTTATCTGTCTGTTAGTCAGTCAGTTACGCGACTTTTTTATACATATAGATTATATCACGTTTGCTGCTGTAAGTTAAAACAGATTTGAGGATTGAATTTTAATTTTACTTTTTGCTACAACAGAGGTTAAATCAAGACTTTTTGCGGTTCAGTTTTGTTTTTGTAACACTTTAAAATAAATTAGTTCCTTACCATTAAAAAAACTCACCGTTAGACAAAATGATAACAACAATAGTACTTTCCACCTTCACAGTCACTACCTTTTATTAATAATTCATAACCTTTTTCTTAAACATTTGATTAGTGTTGCATAAGTGATGTTTAATAGTTTTGTATAACGAAATTTCAACTTTCTGTCTCTGTCTATGAGTGTGTGTGTGGTCTTTTACACTAAAGAAAAGTATTAAATTTTAATGTACCAACTTTGGCATCTTTGAATAATGTTGTTAATGCTTATAATATGGCCACAAAGGCCAAAACGTTTGACTTGTCAAAGTTAATATGCATCCACAAGTACTTGGAATTCATTTTGATATCATTAGAAGAACAGTTGCTTTATTAATTCATGTTTTTAATGCATTTATAATTTTTCTCAAATGAATAAAAACAATGGTAACTAATTATTTCTAATTTTTGTAGGTTCTTTTGATGACAGTCCAGAGGCAGATTCAGAGAGGATGGCTCTTCTTGAATCAGCAATCCAAAGAGAAGTTTGGTTTAAAGCTGCAGTCATCGCAGTCCCCATTGGTGGGTTGTGCATATTGGCCCTCCTTGTAGTTGCAGCGGCCAAAATGTTACGCCAAGATGCCCTTCGTCAAAAGAGACTGCTCGAGCTTCGAAGGATCTATGGCTACTCTCTTAGGGACTCTCTGTTGCCTTGGAGCAAAGAAAAGGATACTACAATTGTCTAGTCGATTAAGTCATGTTGTCCATAGTGATTATGGACGAGCACTATATTGTTAGGTTCATTTCTATGTAATGATCCAAGTGCCTGATAATACGCACATATTGTCACCGTGGTTCGGAATGGACTCTGTCCACGAAACTATCAATCAGCATGCAGGCAGTTCATTAAAACTCTTTATTATTATAGAAGTAGAAAGGATTTACTGGAAAATAATCTAGAATTTATTTTTGAGAAAGCTTGTGAACGTCCATTGTATGTGATTTTGGCATGTGCATTAACTTCAAGTTTCAGTGCAGACAAAATTTCTTGGCTATTTTTTTTTTCCTGTACTGGTCTGAATTGCAATCTACTATGTTGCAATCATAACTGTAAGTTGTTCTTACAACTTTAATTAAGTGTTGCTAATTTACTGTACAAAGAAATTAGTAAGCATAGTCGCATTTATCATGACAAGGTTTGTGTGTTTGAGTGACATATTATGAGTCCCTCCCCTCCTCATCGGAGCATTTTTTTTATTGTTGGGGAGTGGGGGTGGAATTCTAATGATTCTGGAATGTAATGATTCTGAATGAATTACTTCTGTTAGAATGTAATTTAGCGTAAATGTTATGACTGTTTACAGGTGTTTATGGCCTTTCTCTTCTTTAAACTAACTTAAAGTGGGTAATGGATGTTGTAACTGAGACTGTGTACATAATGAGCTATATTTTCTATTTCAGGGTCTCTTACATCATCAGGGATTAAGTTTACATTTTGAAAATTTTGTTTAGTTTTACTTATTTTCGTTAGTCATTCCATTGATGATAAAGAACAAAAACCATTATTTATTACCGTGCAAAAATGTGTCATGACCCACTTTGAAATCCATATACTGTAGGATTGATGTCATTCAGGCCTTTCTTATATTTAAAGATAGGGGCTGTGACTTACCACCTGGCTCCTATTGGTATATATTCCTTGTCTTAAAGCTACTCTAAAAGCTACTCTAAAAGGTCTTAGGGCAAGAAATAATTTTTTTTGTTTATCGAAATGCAATCTAATATTGAATGAACTGCCTGTGTTTGATTTGTGATTTAACTATTTCTGAACCCGTAGAACTTTGTACTGATGTGTGTGTGTGTGTCTACTTTTGCAATATTTGTACTGGTTTTGCTATGGTCTGTATGTGTGCTGACATATGACTAGTGTTAGACAGAACATGCCTTTTCCACCAGCTTCCTACGAAGGGAAGTAATCTCTTAGTTAAAGAGATTTCTTTTGCAAATTAGTGTGTGATATAGGAAGAAAAAAATTGTTATTTTCATATTGATTATGAAAATTGTGCTGTTATGTTTTATTTTGTAAGTAGGAAATGATTTTTTTTTTTTTTTTTTTTTTTTTTTTTTTTTTAAAGTATCAAGAAAAAACATATTTTTTAATTTTTTTTTCTAAGAAAAATTTTACAGTAAAATATAAAAAAAAGCTCTGTCTAAATTTACTGTTTATTACTTATGTAATTATCATGCTAGTATTTATTCTGTGATTAGGAATACAGTGTGAAAACAAAGTGATTAGATTATTTGTCAGTCACTTTCTTCTGTAAGATTCAAACAAACTTCTATCCATAGTCGAAGTTGCAAAAGTGAAATTAGACAATTTTTTCATTGAATTTTGCACAGTTGTGAAAAATAGAAGCTTAGGGTTACAATAGTTGGAACACTTTTCTCCTACTGTATATACACTCTGTATAAAATTAGTCATGTTGATCAGAGAACTTTGTAAATAAAAATTATATAGAAACTTATGTAAAAGGAGAAGAGTGTTCTGTTTTGTTTTTGTTTTAGCTTAATTCTTACAAGTTTAATAGTAACCAATGCAGGGCAAAAGTTTTTGAATAATTTCCTGTTAAAAAAAAAGTAACTGTATACAATATTTTCTAATCATCCTTAATGGAATTATTAATTTATATATTTTTTTAATTCAGAAATGAACAACATTTGGAATTTGCAGAAATTATAAACGTTATTTCTATATGTGAACAACACCAAATATTTATATAATATATTTTCTGTATATTTGATGGCATTTTATATGCATTTTTGTATTTCAAGTAGAATATTAAATTTGTGCCAATTAAAAATACCTTAGAACTGGAATAAAGCCTAATGGAATTCCATGATATTTTATTAAAATTTACAATATGTTATTTATGCTCTCTAATTTAAAAAACTACATCGTATGGGTATTTGTACATTTTAACGATTTTGCTGTGTTGTTGTCTACATGTCAAACTTTTCGCCAGGAGTATTTTCTAGACTAAAATGCCAATAGTAATTGCTCTGGTTTTTAATATATTTTAAAGCAGATATAACTCGATTTTTAAAACCATATATATATACAGATATTTTGGAATTTTGTTCATTAAGTGGGTTTTTAGCATATATTCCTCCAAAAAAGGTAACAGAGTTATTGGAATCTAGACCTTTTGAAATAGTTTAAACAATTCACTGAATCCACTTATCTTATTCAAATTCACTATAGCTGATTTGTATATACTAGGATATATTTATGTTTGCAAGTCAAACCCTTTCCATCAGCTGTCTAAGAATTTGGGAAGATGAGAATGAATCGCAATGAAAATCTAAATTTATAATGTGTATTTATGACATGGAGTGGCCGAAAATAGTCGAAAACCAATAGGGGAGGAAATATAAATATATTAAAAATGAAGAGTTCATGAGAAAGATTTGAACGTTCACGAAGCAGAAATGGTCATGGCAAACTCCCTTGTTACACTGAGAACTTGACGCCTAATAACTTTAAAGCCCCCCCCCCCTCCTGGAGGGGTTTATAACGTCTTGTATAATATCCTCCTTATTGTCAAAAGTTAATATTATTCCTATTGTCAAAATCCTCGTTCCCAAATTTTACATTAATTTAATAGCTAAAATTTTAGCTATTTTAAATTGCTACTTTAGATAGTCGGCTCCTGAATTTTATATTTATTTATAGCATAGTTGGCGAGGGCTGCGAGATATTTGTGATCTATTTTGACTTAAAAAATAATATAGGGCATATTCAACAGTAAATAAGGAAAAGCACATTAAATTCATATATTTATATTTTAAAACTTCTTTTTTTTGTTGTATAGAAATGAAAGAATTATAAGAAGAAAACTCTAAAATATCTGTATTAAATATTTATTTACCTGTTTTCCCTCAGCTTTGAATCTTTTCAGTGAGCAAAAACCTTTTTACAGTTAGTTTTTATGAAAGCGCCAAATTTAAGATCTGACTTCGCGGCATTTAATTTTCGCGTTCTTCGAAGATGGATTTTTCGTGAACTTTTTGTCTGCACCTTATGTGTTTTGTACCATGGCTATGCAATGTTTTGTATTCTAAAAATCATTTTGACGAGTTTTTTTTTAAGAAGGACGTGAGAATTTTCGGTATACTTTTTAAGTGTTAAAAAGAATGTGCTACAGTATTTGGATGCGAAAGCGGAAGATATGTTGTTATATATTGCTATGAAATATTTTTGTGATAATAAAATATTTATTATAAATATTGTATGCTTTTTTTTTTTTTTTTTTGCCTTGTACAAAATTTAACTCTTAAGGGCCTGTTTACATAGAATCCATCAGCGTCAACATTACTCGTATTGAAATATATTTAACCAATTACAAACCTCCAAACGATGCTCCACGTAATTGTGAAGGCCTGTGATTGGTTTAAAATATGTCATTACCGCTGACGCTGGCGGATTCTATGTGAACAGGCCCTAAGAGACATTGCGTTTTGTTCCACGCACAAGCATCACTCTTAAATTCTGGGTATCTCTCTATTCTAAAAAACAAAACAGTAACTCCCGCTGCCGCTGTCAAAAGCTTGTCACGCTATCTCCTCCGAAACTGCTGAGGATATGGTGTCGAGAGTGATAACAATGGATGCAGAAAAATGGGGGGGACCAAAGTAAGACATGTCTCATCTTCGTCAGACATTAAGTTTTTATTTATTTTATGCTTTGTGGGAAAATATTGACTTTTTCATCTTCAGATTACGATAACTCGCCAAAAAATGATCGTAGAATTTTGATCTTTTTACAGTCTAAGACTACAGACATTTCTCTTTCAAACTAGACCTCATTTGTTTAAAAATATTTTAAAACAGACTAATATTTTCATCAAAAAATGAAACACAGTTTCTCAAGAAATATCGTCCCCTATGTGGATGTAATATCGATGCTCCTCGAGTTTTTATCTTACAAAGAAAATATTTACATCATCTGGAAGCTGAAAGCTTTCTTATTCATATAAACCTCATTTCAAGTCTATATCTTAAATTTTCGATTTTTAATTGAATTTTAAAGCTGATAATTCAACAGTGATGAAACGCCCTTCGCATTAAGGGTGACAACAGTAAATGGATGGAAGCTGTTACATTGCCCGAGAATCACCCCTATGTATCTCGCCATTAGCCCTAACAGAGGAGCGAGCCTAGGGGCAAAGCCCCTAGTTGCCGTAAAATATAAAAATTATACTTTTTGCATAATACCAGAAGATAACTTGTACTAGCTGCCGAGACTCGAAACCTCTAGTGGTTCTTGAAAATAAACTAATAGATTTACAATAATTTTCATAAAGTTTATAAATGCTATGTAGTTTTATTCAGCCGTTTTTATTGAATCATTTCAGGAAATTTGGGAATAAACTCCCTTTATATTTTTTCTCTGAATCGATCTCCTAAGTACATGTACATAATTTAAGTTTAAAATTTGTTATTTCTAACGTGGCAGGCACTTTGTCTATTATGACATTCGCCCATCCACACCAAAAATTTGTTGGCTTCTTTATTATGGCAGCACCCTATAGATGAGCCAACATAGCTTCCTAGATTTAAGTCTTGTCCTCGACAAGCGGGAATTAAACCCACAACCTGGCGGTGAAGGCACTGGGAGAATGCCCGTGGTCCAAACCACTGTGCTACCCGACCGGAAGATTAAAAGTGGATAGCTGTATTAAAATTTAAGTTGTGCTCGCTCTCTCTTACACAGGCGGGTATTATTCATTTGCACAACATGTGAAGAAAAGAAGATCTTATTTACTCTTTTTCTTATAAAAAGATAATTTTTAGTTTTCTCGGTCTGATTTAAAGGAAACATTGTGAATATTATAGAATAATAACAAGATAAAAAGAACTTTTTATATACCATGATTTTAAATTTTCTGTTGAATCATATAAACTTGACAATTCTATGAATTAATAAATACTTTAAAAAAAAATTTTTTTGATGAATTATCCCATCAACTTGAAGTACAGGAAGTTAATTGGAAGTTAACTTGCGTTTAACTTTTCGTTTCCATCTCTGCCGATAGACGGCTGTACCAGTCTACCAAGCAAAATGAACTGAAATTGATTTCAATTCTGCTTAAAGATGGCTGAAAGTATTAAAATAATGCATTGTCATCGTGTTCTGAGCTATTCTAAAAGTTTCAAATGTCTAGCTAGTCAGGAAGTTAGTTAAAAATCGATTGCAAGATTTGTACCGGACAAACACACACACAAACAAGCAAAAAACAAACAAACAAGAAAGCGAGTTAATAAAAACATGGTAAAAAGACATTGGTAGATTGTTAATTCTTAGATTTTTTTTTAAGCTTAATTTTTTATATGATGCTGAATTCTACAAATTCATGAAATTGACAATGCCCCTTTTTTAACTGTTGGCAAATTGCAGTTGCTAAATCTACGCCTCATATGGAACTTCATTTTTTTTTTCACAAAGGGAATTGTATTTCGGCATTCGTTACGAACAACGATCGAGGATTAATATTCTGTATGTTCGACGTTGTTGTTGTTGCTTTTTTTTTTTTTTTCGAACGCGGAGGCACATGTCACTAGACATTCGCCTGTATGTACACCGCGAGACTGCTGGCAATTCATTTAAGGGGGCACCGTATAGGTGGCCAGCACTACCCCCTACAAGTCTGTCCCATAATTTAGAACCGGTACACTTGACCCCGCACCTCCAGAGGTAAATTTGAGAACGTTGAGGACACTGCAGCCACGACAGATTTTTCGTGCACCAGTCGCCATTAGTGTACACGGCGGTGGATTTGTCAGCGACCGGCATCGAACCAGAGCCGTTCAGATCACTGGCTCGCTGCCTTTGTCAAATGGGCCACTGCGCCCGTTGTTGTTTCTAATATCCCCTGGCTGAAAGTTCCAGACCAAGTCCATATAGGCTGATGGCTGAAGTGTCTGGCTCCGGTTTATATAGTACCACAAGGGTCAGAGTCAGTCTTAGCTACATCAGTTTTGACCGATCATGGGTGACATTTGGGGTATCGTACTCCCTCCCACCCTCTCTGACATCATTGAGGGACTTTCCGGTCTACGTATTTAACGTGCCCATATCCGACCTAGGCACATGGAGGTATTTAATGGCGCTCTTCGGGATTCGATCGGAGCAACCTCAGCACCGAAATCTGACTACACTAAATCTCTCACACTAAATCTGAAGTTATGATAGGCACTTTAGATCATATAAAGATAATTGTAGTTTGTGGTATAACATTATTTTGGGAAAATTCATATTTACGCACTTTTGAAAAAATTTTAGGAGGTTTGGATCGAAAATATGTAGAATGAATATATATATATATATATATATATATATATATATATATATATATATATATATATATATATATATATATATATATAGTTTCATTGGGGAAATCGGGGCCTTGGGATGTGTTTTGGTTATACTTGCATCCTATTCAGAAAGTTCCCCTTGAGGTAACTGATTTGGTTAGGCTCCCTGATGACGAGACCTGTCGGTTATCTCGAACTTCTGCTTTAGTTCCTGCACTATTACAGAATCTTGCCTCTGGTTCGTGGATGCCCTTAGTGCTTGATTTCTGTATTGTTTTTGTCTACATTCTTCTTATAATTATCTAGCTCTGTGAAATTTAGTTATATATACAGTAACCACTGCTTATAGTGAACAGTGGTTATAAGAATCAACCGTTTATAAGAATCAATATCGCGAAAATAAAAACAAATGTATAATTTCAATGTTAAAATTTTCGCTTTAAAGAATCAATCCACCGGTTTTAAGAATCAGTTTACACTCTTCGCTTTCCTTTCATTTTTCCAAAAAAGCCACTTAAACTCTCAAAAGGCACAAAGTTCTTTCTCTTTTTTTTTTCGGGGGCATCTTTACGCGTCCGGGTCCGATTTCACTTTACTCCACTGACAAACAAAAATAGGGACTCTTTTTTTCCCACCTCCCACATCCTGGTTGCAGCCTTCCTGGACCCTGGAACACATAAATCTTCGGCGAAGTGTCCACTATCACCTAGGCAAACGTGACATTAGTAGATTCAGCACGTTATCAAACCGCGAAACGTAAGTTAGAAGGTGAATCTTCGTCTGAGACTATTAGTATTGAAAGAGGTATAAACAGCCTCCTGAAAACTTCATTACATCAAACTACCATAGAAAACTTTTTCTTGTTCTCTTCTTGTAGTTGAAATGTTAAAACTGTTAAGAAGGTATGTTGTAACAAATATTGGATTTTTTCTTCTCTTACATAATCATGTGTATCTTACTTATAGGTCTAAAAATTAAGTTGCATTTTTAAAACTATAAAAAATAATTTTAATAAAAGATAATTAACGTAAATTAAAGAGTATTTTATGGTAAATTATCTAATATATGTATATATATATATATATATATATATATATATATATGTGTGTGTGTGTGTGTGTGTGTGTGTGCCTGTCCAAAAACCTATATTTCGACTATAAGAATTAACCGCTTATAAGAATCAAAAACAGTAATAACAAACGTGATTCTTATAAGCGGAAATCACTGTATATATATATATATTCTATTTATCATTACTCACAACATATAAACTAGTTTTAATTTCCTTTATATTTAGTTATTTTAACTCTTTTCTCGAATTTATATTGCATAATCGCCAGGAAAATTGAATGTAAATGTTGTGTCGCCGTTCGCAGAGTTTAAGACGCCCTTGTGTCATCAACCCAAAGCTAAGAGACAAATCTGAGGACATATTTGATTGCTTTATTCATGATGACTATCAGTTAAATGACTGTTTGCAACTCGTGGCCAATGACTTTCCTTAAAAATATGGATGTAAACTGGGAAGGATAGTGCAAAAAAAACCTCAATTCAAGTAGTGCTGCCATCTAGTGTTGTGTCAATCAACAGGTGTCCAATAAGACGTAAATTTTCAATAAATCTCGCGAATAGTAGTACTGTCATGGTTATATATATTTATATTTACAGAAACTTTTAAACTGCATACTGAATAATATCAATTTAAGTCAAATATAACTGTAATCATCTTGGTGAGTAATTATTTAAATTTAGAATCAAAAGAGAAAACAGACTTATTCACCATAAAATATTATGCGAGGTTTTATCTAGGACTACAGAATAGACACAATTTATTAAAATCCAGTTTCGTATCTGCTCAAACAAAACTATTACCAGATAAAATGAGAGCTTTCTTTATACAAGGTTACACGTAATAGTTATTTTCTATCTGTATAAACGTACTAGAAAGTTAATATAGTATTGGCACTGAAAGTTATTCAAAATTTTTTATATATAAACTTACTAACTTCCTCATTCTGTCAAAAGATCTTCCACTTGGTATTATTCTGCAAAGAGTAAATCTATATTAAATGTATTATATAGTTAAACTTCAAAACTTTAAAGTGGCAAATAGGCAAATTATTTATATAGGTAAGAAAATTTACTTATTGGTCAGAACGTTAACCTAAATAAATATAAAAAAAAAAGAAAAGAAAAGAAATCTTCAAAGAATGTTAAAACACACGATAAAAAAAAATTCAATGAATTTTGTAATAAATTGATCATCTAAAAAAATTAAATGAATTTCAAGATCTGGAACTCCTAAATTTCAATACCATTTTTTGGCATATATTTGTCTAGATGCAACTTTTTCGTAATGGTGAAAATCATTGCAACTTTGTAAAAAAGATCCAAATATATACATTCCGCTGAATAAATGTTTATGAGTCCAATGGAGGGCCTTCATTTTTTTTTTAACGGAGAAATATTAAATCCCCCCCCTCCCCCCTCTAAAGATGAAATTACGAGAATACTGTCTACCGAAGCAAAATATCTAGATTTTGAGTTGTAATAAAAAAATAAGAACAGTTGTTTTATGATGTGTAATCAGAGGGGAACAAAAAAGGAAATTGTTGACAGGGATGTCGAAAGCCAATACTGGTTGTTGAGAAAAAAAGCTTACTGGTCTCCTGGGTTTTACATCAGGCTGTTAAATCTCATCGATTCCGGGGAATCTTACACAATCTCGCAGTTGAACAATTATACTAAAAACCTCCTTGAATCCTCATCGTCAGTCTTGAAATCTTCCCGTCACCAATCTCCCCCCCCCCCCCCACACACACACAAAAAAAAATAAAAGCGAAGACTACGAGGGAAATTAAATTATATGTTGCATGGTGCTGCCATCTAGTTTTATTCAGCTTTCAATGCTAACTTTTTTTTTGCTACTAACTGTTGCAAAAAATCATTTTAATACCTGTTGAATTTTGTTGCATATGTACAACCTAAGAGATTACGTATAGGAATAAAATTATAGATTTTAATTTTTCATAAAAATTTCCGTTACAAAAAAAATATATTTGGTATTAAATTTTTCACGAATATAACGTCTTTAGCTAAAGTTAGGTAATATTTCTATACAACGTCTGTACTGTTAAAACGGTAATTTCTTGACATTAAAAATGCACTATCAGAAGAGTTTACTTTCAAATGATATTTTCCCCTGTTAAGGGTGCTGTGTACTAACCCTATTGGATTCGCTCACCTCAGTGTTAACCTATGGAGAAAATGTGTCTACTATTTACAGCTACATAAATGTTGATAATTCAATAAAAAAATAGCATTTCCAGATAGCCTGAACTTTTCTGCACCTTGCAACAGGATTCATTTTATAAATTTCGTCTACCAAAGGTATTTATGAGCTTTTGAAACACACTATACCAGATTTTTAACCATAATTTGGTACCAGATTTTTAATACACTATACCAGATTTAATTTAAATTTTAAAATATTATTTCATTTTTTTAAACGAGAAATGTTCGAAGGTGTAAAATTTCTTTCTCTATTACAAAGTCCAATTTTATATATATATTTTTTAAAATTTTAAATCTTTAAATCCAAGTCGGCAATCCTTGGATACATTTTCTCCGTGGGTTAATATTGAAGTGACCGAATCCTATAGGGTTAGTACATTGCAGCCTTTAACAATATTAATCTACTTGTGGGATTGCTAATACGATGAAGTGTAACACTGCAAGGCAATGGGCTCAACCCTGTGTTACCCCCAAAATTAATTTAGAAACTTGAAATTTTGAAAGTGTCATGTGGCAACTTCTACTGAATAATTCGTTTATAACTAAAAAACATACAAAAATAAAACAAAACTGTGTGAAGGGAAAATTCAGAGAGCTAAAATATAATTCATTGTTCTCTTGTATGATGAAATGTAACGTTGCGAGTCAATGGCGGAGGAAGCATTTCGAGGGCCACTAGCGCAATCTCGTTTTGAGGCCCCATTGTTCTAAATACAATAAATAAATATTATTTATTACCTAAGGTACTTCCTCACAGTCGAAATGGAAATTTTATTAGTACGATTGTTACAATTGGCAACAGGCGATCCTGACCTCTAGCGCCACCCAGCAGAGACTAAGCAGAAAAGAACGAACTCTGTGATGAGTAAACACCGATATCCGTTGTGCTGTAATGTTAAAATAGATGTTAAGTAGTTAAGTGTAATTGTTTATGTAATATATGTGTTAAATATAATAATTATAAAAGCAACGAGTAGTTTCTATGCTCTAGTCTGAATTAATTAGCGAACAGCATGATGGATAATACTGTTACAGGATATTTTCACCCCTCCCGAGACTAGAATTAAGATGCAGATCGAGAGCTGACTATATTTGAGGTAAGAACACCTTGTTTATTTTCTCTAACGACCGAAGTCAGTGAAGATTTGCAATAATTTGGCATCCCTGCCGGGACGGGAGTGGAAATTTCTTAAACTTGAAATAGAATTATTTGTCTCAGAGTAGCTATTTAGAAATTGTTTAAGTACTGTTTTTGTTTCGGTTTATATTGAAAGTTAGAAGAAATGGCGGAAGATACAATAAACGTATTAAAATCAAAAAGAACTAAGTTAAGAACCGCCATTACCAAATGTTGTCAGACAATAGAGGCTGAAATTGCAAAAACAGAAGTTAACGTTGAGGAGTTAGAAGAAACTTTAGAACTACTTAACGAGAAAGCAGAAACACTAAAGGGTACTGACACCGATCTAGAACGACTCTTGAAAGCAAAAGAATATGAGAAAGAATTCGATAGTATAGAAGAGTATTGTGAAAAGGTAACGCTATGGAAGTTTAGGGCGAAGAAACGCATATCGGCAAATGCCCCACCACCGCGTAAACATGACGATAACTCAGCAGTTCCGCACCAAATCGAAAGTCCAAAAGAAACGACTACGGTGAAGCTGCCGAAACTTTCGATTCCTAAATTTTACGAAGATAGTAGTCAGTGGCTTAATTTTTGGAATTCATTTCAATCGGCGATTAATAATAATGAGTCATTGAATAAAATTGATAAGTTTAACTATCTGAAAACATATTTGGGGGGAACTGCTGCTAGCATTGTAGAAGGATTTTCGCTTTCATCAGAGAATTACGATTCAGTTATTAAACTGTTAGAAGAGCGATTCGGGCGAAAATCCATCTTAATAGACGCCCACATAGGCAATTTATTAAACATCCCTTCTCTGAAACATTCGAGTGATGTTAAAGGATTCAGAAATTTATTTGATAGATGTCAGACACAAATTAGAAGTTTAGACGCATTAGGAGTTGTGTCTGATACTTATGGTTCCTTATTATGCCCTATGCTTTTGAAGTTACTACCGCAAGATTTAGTGCTCGCATTTAATAGAACAGAAGGTGCAACTGACAGTTACAAAGTAAATGACTTAATGAATTTCTTAATGAAAGAATTAACTTCTCTTGAACGTACTAAAGCGACATTTACTCAACAGAAAAGAGATGATTTCCCCCGGCAAACGTTTTTACCCCCTCCTACTAGTCGCCGGCCTTTCTTCCCCCATGACCCACATATGTCGGCCGGAAAGGGTAAACATCATCCGATGGCAAAAAAGGAATGTGCTACAGCTGCTGATTTATTTAGTAAAACCGAAGTAGCGCGGAATATAGAAAATAAACAGATTTGTGTGTTCTGTAATAATGACTCACACAACAGTCGAGATTGCGAATTCGCACAGAGCTTGTCCTTGGATGAGAAAAAGTCCATTTTGAAAAAGAAAGGGGCCTGTTTTAAATGTTTGCACATAAAACATATCGCGCGTGATTGCAAAGCGAAAACGATTTGCTCAATATGTGGATATAAACATCTTTCGATTATGTGTAATTTTTCTAAACATGATAATGTTAATAATGTTTCTTTGGAAAAAACAGAAAATAAAAGTGATAGCAGTGTCGGGAATACTGTACTGACCAATCAATCTGACTATACGGAAGTGTATTTACAAACTTTGATTGTAGGTATTCATGGAAAAGATGGTAAAAAAGGTTTTATTCGATGTATAATTGACACGGGGAGTCAAAATTCCTACATAAGTAAATATGTCGTTGAAAGGTTGCAATTAAAAAGTTTAAAAGAAGAAATTGTCACCCATGGGTTATTTGGCGGATTAGAAGTTTCGGAAAAGCATAACCGCTATCGTATAAGATTAAGCAGCATAGATGAATCCCACACTTGTGAAGTTGACGTGTTGGATGAAAAGAAAATTTGTTCTGTAATTCCTAAAGTCAAAAATATGTATTGGATTAGGGAACTGAGAAATAGGGGAATTTATGTCAGTGACATTTTTGAAAAAGAAACATCTCGATTGTACCAAGAGGATCCCCAAGAGATTCATTTGCTGCTAGGAGCAGACATTGCGGGTAGTTTATTTACTAGTCAAATTGAACAACTGCCATGGGGAGGATTGGTAGCTTTGAAGACTAAATTGGGATGGACATTAATGGGCAAAATGACCTCTGGCAACACTGAGACAAAAAATTCCTTGTCAGGACTGACTTTATCTCTACATGTGTCCGACGCCAAACTGGCCGACCTCTGGCGCTTAGACACATTGGGAATTTTGGATAACGAAGAAAACAAAAATAAGAGTTTATTAGAAGAGGAAGCAAGAAAGTATTTCGTAGACACAGTGAAACGCAATAAAGATGGTCGATATGAGGTATCACTACCCTGGATTTTAGATAACTCCATGTTACCCAGTAATCGAGACTTAGCTGAAAAATGTCTTCGTAAGACTGAGAAGAAACTTGTTAGTTCGAATAAAAGGGAAGACTATCACGAAGTTTTTAGTTATTGGGAATCTAATGACATAATAGAATGTATAACCGATGAAAAGGAACATGGAACACATTATTTGCCTCATCGGCCTATAATTAAGGAAACAAGCCAAACAACAAAAATACGCCCTGTGTTCAACGCCTCGGCATGGTTAAAAAACTCTCCTTCACTGAATGATTGTCTCACTAAAGGTCCCAATTTAATTGAAATTTTACCCAGAATTTTAAATCGCTTCCGAAAATATCGAATTGCAGTTTCTTCCGACATCGAAAAAGCATTTCTCCAAATAAGCATTAGGGAGACCGATCGAGATTTTTTACGGTTTCTGTGGTTCGATGCCGAAAATAAATTGAAAATAAATCGTCACAAGCGGGTAGTTTTTGGACTGACTTCTAGTCCCTTCCTATTAGCGGCAACGCTTGATTATCATTTGAACCAAGTTCCAGATAATTTGTCTGAGACCGCAGAACTTTTGAGAAACTCATTTTATGTAGATAACTCCCTGATCAGTCTAAATTCGATAGAAGAAACCGAAAAATTCATTGAAGAATCTAATTTGATTTTGTCTTCTGGACATTTCAATTTGAGATGTTGGCGATCTAACGTGCCAAATGCTATGATAAATGAAACTGAAACGGAAGCTGTACATATCTTAGGATTGTTGTGGGATCTTGAAACCGACACTCTATCATTAAAGATAGAACAAATGCTGATCGATGATGAACCTGTGACTAAAAGAAAGGCTCTGTCCTTAATACAAAGAATTTTTGATCCTATTGGATTTACTGTGCCCGTCATACTTGTAGCAAAAATTATCCTTCAAGAAACTTGGCTTCTAAAAATAAAATGGGATGACGAACTACCAACACCTCTGAACAAACAGTTTAAAACTTGGTTTAATCAATTATTTTTGCTTTCTCAGTTACGTGTGCCTCGATGGTTGAATATAAGCTATGATAAAGAAAACGAAATCACCCTTCATGTATTTTGTGACGCAAGTAAACGTGCTTATGCAACTTGCGCCTTTTTAAGAATTTCAACTACTGCAGGTATTAGGGTTCAGTTAGTTAACTCCAGGAGTCGTCTAGCTCCTCTTAAACCGATGTCGATTCCACGTTTGGAACTTTTGTCTTGTTTGATTGGTGCGAGACTTGCATCAACAGTTTTATCTGATTTGAAGTTACCCAATGTTGCTACTGTTCTTTGGAGTGATTCTTCTACAGCTTTGGGGTGGATTAAGAGAGAACACTCATGGGGAACGTTTGTACATAATAGAGTTCAAGAGATACGAACGCTTACAAATCCATCTACCTGGAGACACATTCCAGGTCATCTTAACCCTGCGGACCTTCCATCAAGGGGCTGTTCTGCAGCTCAACTGTCGAAGTCCAGATGGTGGGAGGGACCTCCATGGCTTTACCTTACTGAAACCGAATGGCCCCAAACAGACGAACAACCTGATGAAGATCTTTTGCATCAAGAGAAACGAAAAACTATTTTGACTTCTCAGAACAAAGAGAAAAATTCAGATTCAGACTGGTTTTACCGATATTTCTCATCTTTCCAGAAGATAGTCAGGTTGATAGCTTGGATTTTCAGATTTTGTTATAACGTAAGGAGTTCAGAACGGAACACTGCGAATCTCTCTGTAGCAGAAACTGAAAGAGCTGAAAGGTCATTGTGTCGCCTGATTCAGAATGATTCCTTTACTGGACAAGAAGATAATTCTATTCGCGCTTTAAGGCCAATAGTAGATCAAGATGGCATTTTACGAGCAAAGACTAACATAATATACCGAAAACATATAGAACATTTCCGATTCCCTGTTATCTTGCCTTCTAATCACGCAGTTGTACATTCATTAATTTTTGAGAAACATATAGAACTGCAGCATGCAGGTGTCTCGATACTAATGGCCAATTTGAGAGAGAAATATTGGATATTGAAATCAAGAAAAACCATTCGAAAAGTCATCCAAAAATGTGTAAAGTGTCAGCGGTTCAATGCACAGAAATCCGAAACTGAACCTGGAATTCCCCCGGAAGATACAGTTCGGGATGCATCCGTATTTGAAGTTGTGGGTGTGGACTTGGCAGGCCCACTTTATTTGAAAGGAAACACAAAATCATGGATTGTATTGTTTACGTGCGCCGTTTTCCGAGCCGTACACCTCGAGCTTGTGACCTCCTTGTCAACTGAAGCCTTTATACTGTCTTTGAGACGGTTTATCGATAGAAGAGGAAAACCATTCATCATATATTCAGATAATGGGACTAACTTTATTGGTACAGATAGGGCATTGTGTAATATTGATTGGGATGCTGTCTTATCTGTCGCCACTACCCAGAAGATTCGATGGAAGTTCAATCCCCCATCTGCCGCATGGTGGGGTGGATGGTGGGAGAGACTGATACGAATGGTAAAACAACTTTTAAGACGAATTTTGGGTCGAGCGTCATTAGACTATGAAGAATTAAATACTATCTTATGCGACTGTGAACAGATAATCAATTCTAGACCAATTTCATACGTGTCAGAAGATGTAAGAGATCCAGCCCCTTTGTCCCCTTCAATGTTTTTGCATGAATTGCCTTCTTCGGGGATTCCTGACATTGATGCAGTGGATGGCAATGAACTGAATAGGAGGGCTAAATATCGACAAAGATTGAGAGATGAATTGCGCAAGAGATTTCGCAATGAATATTTGGGGCAGTTACGTCAACGAACGGTAAAAGAACTTAATGACAAACAATTAGCTATTGGAGATGTTGTTCTTCTAGAAGACGCAAAGAAAAATCGTATTCACTGGCCTTTAGCAAGAGTGATTGAGATCTTTCCTGGTAAAGATAAGGTTGTCAGAATAGCCAGGGTGAAGACTCAGTCTGGTGTTTTTCTTAGACCCGTACAGCGACTCTATCGACTTGAAATTCCCGCCAGTGAAAGTAGGGTTCTGCAAGAGCCAGTAGATGTTGAGAATACCACGTCAGATGAAGGAACCGTTCCACCAGAAACTGTAGGTATCCAGAACATCAAACCGGACAAAGGAAATCAACCAGTGCTCTCAAGTGGTAGGTCACCGGTCGTATCCAGAGTTGGACGTATGGTGAGACCCCTTAAGAGACTGAATCTAACTACATTGAGCCCCTCCAAGACCGTCGGGCCTCAAGGTGGGAGAATGTTACAACTGGCAACAGGCGATCCTGACCTCTAGCGCCACCCAGCAGAGACTAAGCAGAAAAGAACGAACTCTGTGATGAGTAAACACCGATATCCGTTGTGCTGTAATGTTAAAATAGATGTTAAGTAGTTAAGTGTAATTGTTTATGTAATATATGTGTTAAATATAATAATTATAAAAGCAACGAGTAGTTTCTATGCTCTAGTCTGAATTAATTAGCGAACAGCATGATGGATAATACAGTTACAGGATATTTTCATCCCTCCCGAGACTAGAATCAAGATGCAGATCGAGAGCTGACTATATTTGAGGTAAGAACACCTTGTTTATTTTCTCTAACGACCGAAGTCAGTGAAGATTTGCAATAACGATATTAGGTAGTAAAAGCGTATACTACGCCGTTTGCAGTTCGACGAACAGCGTATTGTCTGGTTGAAGATGATATCTGTGCCTGAGATTCGCAAAATACAGTTGGACCCATGAAGCTATAAGAAGGAGCCATGAAGCTACAGATCTGTAGCTTCATGGAAGGAGCGTAATGGGGAATTCCTCGAAAAATGGACCGATTATGGTCGCTCACCGGCAGATGGCGCAACATGTAACGAAAGGGCGGATTTTTCTTTGCGTTGTATGGCGGCGAGATTTTAAAATCATTTAACAAATTTTTAAATAAATATATATATATATATATATATATATATATATATATATATATATATACACACACACACACATATATATATATATATATATATATATATATATTGTTAAATTGAATAAAGTAATTCATATTAAATACGCACTAAATCACTAAAAAAACAACATGTTTTCTCTTGAAAATTACGAAAAATCCATATTATGGTTTCCGTGTAAAAGACCCGCGCTCGGCGCTAGCACCATCTAGTGGCGGCGACCAAATGTGAGATACATTTTTATCACTGAGCTACTCCTCCTTCTATAGCTTCATGGTTGGACCTCGATATACCGAATTCCTTGATAAATCGAAGTTTTTCCATCCCCCTTGAACCTGCCTAACACTCCCATGTTATTATTAAATCGAATCTCGGTGTATCGAAATCCACGATAATCTGAAGTTTACTTGTTCCCCTTCAGGTTCGATATATCGAGGTTCCACTGTATATCTCTTTTTGAAGCTGCTAACTTTCGAAGGCCCCAAACGCGCGCGGTGACCCACCACTGTTGAGAGTCACTGGTCTGTGAACTACGTTGCTCTCAAAAATTAATTAGGAAACTTGAACTTTTCTACATGGAGCATGGTGATTTCGAGCCGGACGATGACCAAATGACTAGGGCGCTGGCATTCGATACCAGAGTCTGTGGGTTCGAATCCCGGTACAGGATAGTAAAGCACTTACAAATTTTACAATGTTTGCTGTGGAATTTTACAATGTTTGCATTTACAATGTTTGCTGTGGAAAGGTTGTTACGTCCAAAATAGACTAAAATAAGTTATCAAATAAGGCATGTTTGAAAAATCAAGGGCTACGTACTGCAGGGTATAGAAAGCTAAGTCCAATTCCACTCCTAAATATTTTTATTCGTCAGAGAAAATTTTAAATACGTGAAACAAAACACAAACATGTTAGTGTTAAAGGGGTTATGTCCCAATCAAGGACTTAACACTCTTTACTCAACAAAAATAAAATTGGAAAAATTTACTTTTTTTTTTAAATTAAAAATTAAACTTAAAAAAAACTGACTTGACAAAAGCCTTTTTTCTTTCAATCCCGTTTTCCTCAAAACTACGATTTTGGACTTGACTCTCTTTATACTGCAAATACAGAATTATTTTGTTCTCTGGGACCCTAAATAAAAGTATTGAGTGGGATAAATAATTCAGTATCTTAGATAATTTAGTATCTTAGGAAAAAAAAAAAGAACTTGACCCATTTAGACTTTTTTTTTACCATGTTTTTATTAACTAGCTTTCTTGTTTGTTTGTGTGTGTGTTTGTGTGTTTGTCCCGTACAAATCTTGCAATCGATTTTTAACTAACTTCCCGACTAGCTAGACATTTGAAACTTTTAGAATAGCTCAGAACACGATGGCAATGCATTATTTTAATACGTTTAGCCATCTTTAAGCAGATTAAATTCATTTTAAGTTATTTTCAGTTAATTTTGTTTTGTAGACTGGTGCAGCCATCTGTTGGCCGGGACGGGAACGAAAAGTTAAACGCAAGTTAACTTCCAATTGACTTCATTTTCTTTCAAGTTGATGGGATAATTCATCAAAAAAATTCTAAAAAAGTATTTATTAATACATAGAATTGTCAAGTTTATATGATTCAACAGAAAATTTAAAAACATGGTATATAAAACGTTCTTTTTATCTTGTAATTATTACATGTTTCCTTGCGTTTTCTACCGGAATTTATTGTTTGCCAAGTAGCCGATTCAATTACGGTACATTGGCATGAAGGATTTTTTACATTATTTTTATATTAAATTTTTTAAAAAAAACCTTTCACTCTGTTTTTCGAAAATATTTTAAATACTTATTAAAAGTGAATTCTAAGGATTCAGAATATAACAGCTTGAATAAAACATCTTTTGTTTTATAATCGAACTTATAAATTTAAAATGAGTGCTATACGATATCAATTTCATTTCATTATAATACTGGAAATAATCGTGGTGGAATTTCGAAACAAACTTTGATACTTTGGCGGTGAGCTTGGTCACTAGTTTAATTTATTTGTAGTCAAATTTATACTTCACAATGCCCTGTTGTATTTCAGGAACTCGGAGAACTAGCGAATAAATAAATAAAAAACGACTTTCCGTTTGTTTGTTTGTTAAGTATTAATTCATGAAAATTATCTAGTAATAAAACTGTAAAATATTTGACACCAAACTTAGGGTATTTAAGGCTAAATAAAATCCATTTTCGCCCTTTCTATTCTGAGAGCATTCCCAAACTTTAAACGCGATTTCCCAACACTGTGAATTTCATATCCGCCCTCTCTATTCCGAGCTCTTGATGTGTACAATGCAGTCGCAAATCATTACCTTTGTTTGAAAATTGTATTGTTTCTCTTACTTTGAGGTAGTCAAAAAGAAACAAATTTAGAACGAAAGAGGCATATCCAGTGCCGGATTTCTGCCTAGGCCTACAAGGCCCCGGCCTAGGGGCCCTGGTGGCTTTACATTAGCTCAAAAGCCTGGCTTGCCTTATCAAAAAGCTTTATCGAAAATAATATTTTAATAAATATTTTTACTTCATATTTTTACTACATGAGCGCATACGTAGGAATTGCGCTCCGAATGCTGTTGTGTTCACCAGCGTCAAACTGCTCAGCAGAACGGTCGTTTTCAGCGCAAAAGAGAGTAAAGAATTACTCAAGATCTAACATAGGAGAGAACAGGCTCAATTCACTCTCTGTAATGTACATAGAGTCAGAAATAATGTAGTCAATTGACTATGGTGATGTCATTCGTTCTTTTGCATAGAAGAAAGTTCGTCGTATGATTCTGTAAATTTTATAGAATAACGTAACTATAGTAACATAGACTGTATTATTCTGATGTTTATTAAAGTCGATTAAAAATTATATGTTCTGTACTAGTGCATTTAATTTGCTAAATTTCCAAAATAGCTTCGAGATGGTGGGGGGGGGGGGGGGGGCCAAATGTCAAATGCCTAGGGGTCCTGGGTCTCTAAGTCTGGGCCTGGGAATATCAGTTGTTTGTTCATCAGTAATAACAATTGCTTTCTTCGGGTCTAGCCGATGCTAGACAAGTTCAGGTAACTATTCGCTTTCAAAGCATCCAACAACCCCAGAGGATTCTTTAGGACAGCGGTCAGCAACCTTTTCAACTAGGAGGGCATATTTCAGATATGCGGTAGTTCGGCGGGCACCACTGGGTGAAGAGGAGAAAAGGGGAGGGTTAATATTTAAACATGAAAATATTAATGAGACATAAATTGTTAATACATAAATTCAAATTTTAATTTAAACAAAATAATTTTTAAATTGATAATGCGATATTTGACATTGCAAATCTGCGGCCAACTCGTTGTAATGTGGCACATAAGTTGAATTCCCAGTCCTCAGGCATTGGTCCAAGTGAGTGTCAGTGGGGCTTGATCGGTACTTTGATTTTAAGTATTTCATATTAGAAAACAAACATTCACAAGCATAAATTCTTGGTATTAAATTCTTCCAATAAGGAATCAAAATGTATGACAAACTAATAGGTGGTATAGCATTTCCATCGCAATAATTTTCTAATTTTATATTTGGGAAATGTGATATATTATCTTTCTCAATGTGCGATTTCTAGGGCTACAATTTATATCTTAATGCATTTATCGCACTTATCATAGAAGCAAGGGGAGAGCGACGCTGTCGAGAGATCAGGCTGCTCAGTTTTTGATTTTTACGGTTTTGCGATTTTTAATTTTTTTTTACTAAAATTATTCATTACAAGTACGACCGTTTGCTGTTCAAATTTCTAAAAATTTTCAAATTTGAACGGCGGGCACCTTAAAATTGTTTCAGCAAGGTACCTGCGGGCACCGCGTTGCCAACCCCTCCTCTAGAAGATCACAAAAGAGCCTTTGGGCTGGAGAAGTCTATATACTTCGAGCGCGTAGTGACCTTTCTAATATTACGCAAGCCCATAATGAGTAATTTTAGATCCCCTCCCTCCCCTTGAAAGCAAATTTAGCAGATGTCATTCCCCTCCCCTTTGCTTGAGTAAGGACTTTTTTTCGATTATAAAATTTATTGTATATTTCTAAGTAAGGTGTATAGATATGAAATCATTACCAGTAAATGGATTTCTCTCTATTCTAAAAAAAAGTACCCCCCGCTGCCGCTGTCAAAAGTTTGTCACGTTATCTCCTCCTAAACCGCTGGGGGTATGGGGTCGAGAGCAATAACAATGGATGCAGAAAAATGGGGGGACCAAAGTAAGACATGTCTCATCTTCGTCGGACTTTAAGTTTTTTTTATTATTTTATGTTTTGTGGGAAAATATGGACTTTTTCATCTTCAGATTACGATAACTCGCCAAAAAATGATCGTAGAATTTTGATCTTTTTACAATCTAAGACTACAGACATTTCTCTTTCAAACTAGACCTCATTTGTTTAAAAATATTTTAAAACAGACTAATATTTTCATCAAAAAATGAAACAGTTTTTCAAGAAATATCGTCCCCTATGTGGATGTAATATCGATGCTCCTCGAGTTTTTAATCTTACAAAAAAAAAAAATATTTACATCATCTGGAAGCTGAAAGCTTTCTTATTCATATAAACCTCATTTCAAATCTATAGCTGAAATTTTCGATTTTTAATTTAATTTTAAAGCTGATGATTCAACAGTGATGAAACGTCCTTCGCATTACGGGTGACAACAGTAAATGGATGGAAGCTGTTAACATTGCCCGAGAATCACTCCTATGTATCTCGCTATTAGCCATAACAGAGGAGCGAAGCCCCTAGTTATAATAAATAAAAACAGTCAAAATTATATGAATTATATCCTGAAACTTTCAAAAAGTTTCTGATATAATTTTGATCTGTCAATGTTACACTACATTTTCTGCTATACAAAACGCAACGCAAAACAAAACCCTCTTAAACAAGGGAGGGCAATTGTTTTGGTTCGGGGGCCACTTTGTGTAAGCGGAGGTTTAGCGGAGGGCCGCACCGCTTAAAATGATCGCCTTTATTAGTTAACCTTGCATTTCAGAAAAGGTATAAATTGTATCATAAAAATAAATAAATATAAATAAAAACAGTCAAAATTATATGAATTATATCCTGAAACTTTTAAAAAGTTTCTGATATAATTTTGATCTGTCAATGTTACACTACATTTTCTGCTATACAAAACGCAACGCAAAACAAAACCCTCTTAAACAAGGGAGGGCAATTGTTTTGGTTCGGGGGCCACTTTGTGTAAGCGGAGGTTTAGCGGAGGGCCGCACCGCTTAAAATGATCGCCTTTATTAGTTAACCTTGCATTTCAGAAAAGGTATAAATTGTATCATAAAAATAAATAAATATAAATAAAATAAAATATTGGCAGTTTTTCTGGGTGTCTTGGCGGGCCACAAAAACTCTGTAGCGGGTCGCATGTGGCCTGCGGGCCGCTATTTGCCCACCCCTGCTCTAAAACAAGACACGACTAAATTGAAGAATATGGGTCTTTTCACATAGAATCCGTCAGCGTCAGCATTATACTCGTATTGACATATTTTAAACCAATCACAGGCTTTAATAATTTCGTGGCGAATCGTTTGGAAGTATGTAATTGGTTAAACGTATTTTCAATACGAATAACACTGACGCTGGCGGATTCTGTGTGACCAGGCCCTATGAATAAAACAGTACATAATTTTCTGCATAAGGTGGTAGGGGAGTTGGCGTAGTCAGGAGTACGTCCCAGTGCACTCTCTTGGATGCTTGTTTTACGTTTAACGTGCTCTGATCCCAAAGGCGGCTTCCAAGGGGGAGGGGGGGGGGGAGTAGGGGCCATTGCCCCAACTGTCCCCCCCCCCCCCCAAAAAAAATATAAAAACCCGGCGTAAATTTTTTATTATTGCCTAAAATTATATAATCGTAGACCTAATACTAAATGAGTTTAAATTTAAAATGAGACGATGTTTATTTCTTTTATATATATATATATATATATATATATATATATATATATATATATATATACAGCACAAATCATTTATAAGAACATCCAGGGGACTTTAAAAACTGGTTCTTATAATCGATAGTTTTTATATCCGATAGATAACTTAAAACTGCTGGAAATACGAAATTCATTGTCACATAATTTCTATTTACACCTGAAACATGACGTTCAAAAAATTATTAAAAGGTTCAAGTTCAATCAAGGAAAAACACACCGCTCATTTTCATATAAGTATGTATTTTTGAACTTTTTCAAATACATAGTTCTAAAAACGTTAAAAAGAAAAATGAATAAAATTATGTAGCTATTATGAATGTACATACATAATGCAATATTTTGTTTTTACATGTTTATTCATTTTCTGAAAAATAGTCAGTAATATTTGTTTGTTAAGTTTTTTTTTTGTAAATAAAAATAATTTTCGGTTATCGCGATAGCTTTTTTTTTATCATATCCTTCACAAAATCGTCATTGTTAGCTAAAAATTTATTTAAAGTATTGAGTGCTGAAAGTATTTCTTTTAAACTCGGACAAGGAAACTCGTTCAAAAAATCTTCTGAACTGGCACTGTCGTCAATATCATTATCTCTGCTAGAAATCTCTGCATTTAAGCCTGCAACAATATCTTCATTCGTTACATTCCCTTGAGTTGCAAGAGCCAAATCTATGTCTTCATATTCCTGAAGTGAATCTTGTTCAATTGGTAAATCTCGAACCCAGTCTTGAAGCGTTTCATCTCTAGCGTCTTGCGTTTAAAAAATGGGAGGATTTTCAACCCTAAGGCCGTCTGCACACGGAGCAACTCAAAAGAAACTGATAACTGACTCCAATCACAAACCAGTCCTTGATGAGTCGTAACCTATGTAATTAAATGGAACCACGCACACGACGCAACTGGTTACAAACCCGTCAGACGAGTTTGTAACCATTTGAGCCGTTTGATGGCCGAATGGCTAGGGCGCTGACATTCGGTTCAGATCCTGTGGGTTCGAGTCCCACTGTTGGCATGGCTGTTTGTATCCGTTCGGAATCCGATTTAAACTGTAGGTCCCGGTCTAGTTATCCCTCGTGTAGCAAAAAGTTGACCGTAACACTCCAAACCTGTTGGCACGGCCTTCGATTCTCCACTGATTCTTCCGAACACAATGGAATGCGTCTCCCGAAATCTCTGGATCCACGAAGTTGAACATGCGAAATCATGTTTTTTTAAAGAGCTTCGCAAATTCATTTGTTTTCGCTTGTAAAATCGGTCCGATAAGGGAAATGTTAGCACTCCTTTGAATCTTAAACCAATGCAAAAGGACTTCTATGTCAGCATGTGGACTTTCACGAAATTTCTTAATTTTAGTCAGTTTTTTTAAGATAAAAAATGGATAAAATAGTTGAAGAACAACGTGCTCTACCTCCCAATTAACATGTTCTTATAAGCGATTTATTTTTCCAGAAACAAATTAATTTTAAGTCACTAAAAGCGATATGTTCTTATTAACGATGTTATTATAACCGGACTTTATATCCATCATTACACATGAGAATTGGCCGGGAATTAATAATTCCGTTCTTTTAAGCGATATGATTTTATAACCGGTGTTCCTATAAACAGTTTTTACTGTATATATATATATATATATATATATATATATATATATATATATGACGTTTAAATCATGTTTCTATCTTATTTATAACAGGAGATATTAATTTTTTTCTTTGCAACATTCTATTAGCAGCCAATCTTTGTTTAAACCTATAAATGCGTTTTATGTATGATGGATTTTTCACCATTTCTCGTCTTTAAATTGTTATAAGTCAAGAACCATTAAAGACAAATGGTTCAAACTTGGAACATGTCTTTTTCAATTATTTTACTTTAATTTTAACGCAACAAATTTGGAAAAAATATTTACTTTTGAAAATATGATTTTTTAAAAATAAGTTACATCAATTTTTTTAAACTTTTTTCTCTAAATTTTTAAAATTTTTTTAAAAATTAATATTTTTAAAAAACTCTGAACCAAAATTAAAACTTCTATTTTTCTGTTTAATTAAATGAAAAAATTTCGAAATTCGACATATAATATTTGGAGTTATAATAATTTTAAATTGCTCTACTTTTTTTAAAAAATTGAAATAAAAAAAAATATTAAAAACTTGATAAGAAGTTTTATGATGTGATGTTGTTTACAAATTTTATGGTTAACCATCACAAAAAAAAATTCAAAATTTTAACTCGATAAATAAATAAAAAAAATTTAAATGTGTCCCTGACCCCCTCAATGTAAATATTAGATAATGCATATTACATTAATGATACATTACATTAATGATACATTACATTAATGATACATTACAAATTACATTAATTATTACATTAATTAATGATACTTTAGATAGTTATAGTCGTATTTAACTCGAGTTTTATATTCTCACAACAGAGAAAAAAATTTCAAGAAGTAAATAAGGAGACATAAAATGCCGATGTATCTCCGCATGAATTATTACATCATCATGATTAAACTCAAGTTGGAAAGCTATAAATGAGAAAACTATATTTAATTACTACAGACACACAATTGTTATGATCTCACGAATAAATTTCGCAAAATTATGATATCTCTACTATCCGTTTTCTGGAACAGCCATACTTTATCAATTAGTGCTTTCTGCCATGAATAATTCTCGGCGCAACTCGGTGAAAGGATTAGTGCAACGAATGATTGTTTCGTGCTTTATTTTCTTCTTCAAAAGACACCGGAATTAATATAAAAGGACACAGATAATGCTAATACCAACGTGTAGACGTATAGAGTAAAAAAAAAGTTGTTTGTTTTTTACTTAAGGCTGTTGTGTTCTAACCCTATTGGATTCGCTCACCTCAATGTTAACCTATGGAGAAAAATTGTCTACTATTGACAGCTACTTAAATGCTGATAATCCAATAAAAAGGGTATTTTCAGATAGCTTGAACTTTTCTGCACCTTGCAACGGGATTCATTTTATAAATTTCGTTTACCAAAAGAATTTAGAAGGGTTTAAAGCACACTATACCAGATTTTTTCCTCGAATAATTTAAATTTAAAAATATTATTTGCATTAAAAAACGAAAAGTGCCCCAAGGTGTAAAATTTCTTTCTCTATTACGGAGTACAATTTTTAAAAAAGAAACTTTAAATCCTAGTCGAGAATCCTTGGACGCATTTTCTCCTTAGGTTAACATTCAGGTGTACGAATCGAATAGGGTTTGTATACAGCAGCCTTAATTGCTGGCTAATTGTTTTTAAAATATTTTATTCCGAGAGAAGAAAAACCTTGTCTTTATTTATGTCTATGATATTAACGATATCTCTTGATTTTTTTTTTATCATATGATCGCACTGAAACTATGGTATCCTCCCAAAATTTCAAACTTTATGAAAATTCATGTGAATTTCGCGTTAGTCAGTTAGTGAGAATCTTGCATGATTTTCCCGAAAAATAGGGAGGCTACAGACGAAAAATTCAGGTCGGAAATTTGCCATAATCTTGCCATCAAGAAATTTGGAAGACTTAAAATTAAGTAGATGTCAACGGTCGCAATGGTCTAAATTGGAATGAACCTTAATAAATAAGTTTTTACTTAATAGCATGGGATTCTATTATTGCTATCATGTGAACGAAATACTAGTTTTATAGAGTACTTCTGTGGGCCCTTTTTAACATAACAACGTATTTCATAGTAATTTATTATCTCTTATTTCATGTGATAAGAAACGTTTTATGTACTTGCCTGCTTTACTAAAAAACATCTGACATTCTGCAAGCCCCAGATTCGCGTTGATTTGTGATTATCCACCATTAATCAGCACTTGATGTAAAGTTGAATGTGGTATGAAAGGTACCCCCATTCCACTTCATCCTGTAGATCCTCAAATGGACTGATATTAGATAAAATGAGATGCCACTGAAAAAGCTGTAAATTCGCTGTCCTCCTCACTGAACATTTCTGAAGCACGGGACACTAAATAGATCAAACATGTAAAAGGGAACATTCTTCAGCTAAAATTATCCATTTCTCCAAAGAACGTCAATAAAATAAACTTCGTTTAGGTACCATAAATTTCCGATTCACATCTATCATGCATCTTGTTGGATATCTGGCTACAACGATAATTGTCCCCAAAAGTTGTAATGTGGTGCGTTCGGAATCGGTATAGTTCATTCTTTCGTTGTGTCTCATGGTTCAGTCGGTCTTTCACACATGATTCGGTCGGGAATGCATTTTCCTCTTTTCACGGTATATTGTATGCAAATTTTTCGGTAACCTTTCTATACTGCGTAAGTGTATATAGATGAACGGAGCTCCTGGAATTGTTGCTTTTTCTGGTTCTTCAAACCTGTTGTAGAAACGCTGAACATTCGGTTTAAGTTGAAAGTTTTTAATATGTTAAGTTGTTGAAGTTCCCAGCAAAAGGCTGGATGTACTTGTAAGTGTTTTTTGAGTTGAGTTTAACATTCAAGCCCAATGAATAAATATTTATGGATCAAGCTGAACTCTTGTCAAGCTCCTTAAGCAGTAGGTCCTAGTCTAGTTAGCCTTCGTATAGCAAAAAATGACCGTAACGCTGTCCATCAACTAACCAACGTTGGTTAGTTGATGGACAGCGTCGTTGGTTTTCCTGTTTATTCCTCGAGCACAAAGGTTGTATCTTTTCTTTTCAAAACTAGCCAACTCGTTGGTCTTGGTAATAATTAAAGAGACTGTCCCTCTGAAGACAGAGATAAGATTATTTTTTTAAAGATAAGATTATTTTCATAAAGATAAGATAATTTTAAAGATAAGATTATTTTCATAAAGATAAGATTATTTTAAAGATAGGATTATTTTTTTAAACAGACCTGATATATCGTTGTAGACAACCTATCGATTTTCGTCATAATGTGATAAAATAGTCCCACAAAATTAAGATACGAATGTTTTTATATTTAAAAAAAGAATTGCGTTTTCGTGGTTGATTTAGGTTGGTTTTAGGGATTATAAAATAAAATAACCTTTCGAACTTAAAATAAGAACATTTACTGGATAGGTCTGCTGCGATGTGGTCGGTATTTTGCTACTCAAGATAAGAACTTTTTAATAATATAATTTCTATAATGTGATTTGCAATCTATTGATTATGTGATAATGAATCAGTCCCTTAAATTTAGTATAAGAACGTTATATAAGCTGAACTGGCACGACGTGACTGAAATCTTACTGATTTTCTTCAAGCCCAAATGAAATACTTCATAGAAATGAGGTTAGGCATATTTTATGTTGTTGTTGTTGTTGTTGTTTCTAATGCCTCCTGACTGGAAGTTCCAAGCCAGGTCCTTATAAGCTTCGGGCTGAATGTACGACTCCAGTTGATACAGCACCACGAGGGTTGGAGAACGTCTTAGCTAGTTGTCACTTAATTTTGACCGAGCACCCCCTCAGGGGGGATATTGGGGGGATCGTACCCTCTCCCACACTCTTTGACCTCATAGAGGGACTTTCCAGTCTACGGATTTAGCGTGCCCATATCCGTCCTAGACACGGGTGGGGGTATTTAATAGCGCGTGCCGGGATGCGATCCGAGCACCCTCAGCACTCAAAGCGAGCACGTGACCACAAGGCTACCTCGAGCCCACGCACATTTCATAAATGAGATTGTTTTACACGTGGTTGAAAAAAAATCTGAATTTGGTGATCTGGTAGGCCATCTATACAGGGTTAGCAAAAAATAAGTAGGCTCTTCAGAGGGCTCTAGAATGCGTTCTATTGATCCAAATGAGATAAAATTTGAACTACAGGTAATTTAAATGACTCGTTTTACATTTATTTTAAAAAATAATACAAAATTCCGCCGACAGGTGGCGCTTTAATGCATATATAAAAAAACATATAATATGCTTTATAAATGTTAAATAATAATAAAAAAGTAGCTTTACAACTGCTCAATATGCGCTTTTACTTGCAACGTAGGCATGGTGTGCAGAGAAGTAATTAATGCTCCTTCAGAATCCGACTTCTTTTTATCCAAAGAATAATGCTAATAGACATGCGCTGTAACGCAAATGATTTTTCACATTTTCAATATATGCAAATAAATACCATTTGTGGTACAGCGCCACCTATTGGTGGAAATTTGTACTTTTTAAAAATAAATGTCAAGCGCATCATTTGAATTAACTGTAGTTCAAATTTTAACTTATTTGGACTAATCCAACGTATTCTAGAACCCTCTGAAGTGGGATATTTATTTCTTGCTAACCCTGTAATTCCCAAAAAAATGGAATTTTAAATATTGAGGAAGACAAAACCTGAAATTTGTATAAATCCCCTAAAAATATCGCACCAACATTAAATTTTACGTAACATAATCTTTGTTCGTCTGGGAGCACCATTAATTTTCATGATGATTCATTATTTAGGCTTGCTCGTCTTTACGCTCGGCTCGCAGGATTATCCATCCATTATTCCTCCAAACGTACATTCATTTAACTCGAATAGTTGTGCCGACACCTCATTTAGACAATGAGGATAATGAAGCAAAAATAGAGGAAAGCGGAATCCCATTTTTCTGTTAACTATATTCCATTTATCTACCGCCACCGTGCAATATAGGAAGTCTTTATGGGCAGCCTTTAATCTTGGCCGTCTTTAAGTTTTCGTAATGCACTTTTACGCAAGCTACTCTGTGTTGCATAATTTTCATTTCCCGGAAAAATATTTTTATGGCTGTGTATATGAATGGTTTTGCATAGCCGGAGAAAGAGGCTCACAGGGAATGATGAGGGTCGATATTGAATTAAACAGGGAAAGGCGAAGATATAGATATGGTGTCGGGCAAAATTAAATTCCTCCGAATAATCGATCCGACGGAAGTTTGAAGAATGCCGTCGCATTTGGCGGGATAGCCTGGTTTGGCGGCATTTTGTTGGACAAAGTCTGGAGATTCCAGTGAGGGAATGAACTCGCGTCTATAACGCAGAAACTTATTAAAATTTAGCCGAGGAAAATGGTAGTAGTTATTTTCTTTTATCTGTAGGAATTTTGTGTTTAGTTGGAGATCCTGAAGGCAAATCTCTCCAAAGGATTTTTGGTGTAGTTAAAATTTACAGAATGAATTTGGCTCTACACGTCCGTAGATTTAACAAATACGAGGGATGGAACTTGAATAGTGACAACACTGTTGTAGAGCCCTCACGCAGCATAACTCATGACAGCAGCTTATACCACACGTACGTCACATACCTGCCTTACCTCAGAGCGAATGAGCTCTCCCCCAAAACATCACACGCTTGCACAGTGACAGGATGAACACAGCCATGTTTCTAGTCACCTGTCTATTGTATGAAATAATTTGTTGCATTTTACTGATGGAAGGAAAATGCTTGTGCGCACACTGTGGCTGATGTGTTTGCTCTCTGGGAAGTGATCTACAGTCCCCCATATTCCCCGGACCAAAGGGGGTCTACCAAAGTCTTTGTGACTTTGATCTCATCCCCAAGATGGAGGAACCGCTCCGTTAATTCTACCAGAGATTCTGAAAGCTGTAGACCCTCCATTCGAAGGATCAAAAGATCAGGTGCTGCCAATGGTATCCTGCAGCTTCCAGGACATTAGCAGCGGGTGCTAAACAATGCTGGTTACTACTCTGAAGGATTATAAAAGTTTCATCCCTGTATCTCTTCTGCATAATTTGTACATACCTATTTGCCACTATTCCATCCTAGTATGTATAAAGGGAAATACAGGTTGGTTGTATTTTGAATGAGATAAAGTGTATTGTCATACGGTTATATACATATATGGGTATAAGTGTTATGTCTAATTCAGTGTTCTCCAACTTTTTTCGAGTCCCGACCCCCTTCAATGGTTTCCACAAATCTTGCAACCCCCTTCCACATCCCCCTTTGCATATTTTCATTAAAAAGACCTTTTTAGCAGCAAAGAAAACGCTAAAAGGCACTTTCCATGATTTAATTCCAACTAAATGTTTAATTTAACAAAAATGGAAATTGCAAGAAATTTGTAAGGGACGGAGAACATTAGGAACATTAGGAGAATTTGTGAAATAAATATAAATATTATTTGAAATTTGAAATTTTTGTTTGATTTTTCATTATTTTGTGTAAGTAATGTGTAATCCTTAATTTTTTTTATATTTTAACTTTGATATTGATTTTGTTTTTTGCTATTTTATATAAATTAAATAAAATATTTTCCCTATTCTATTTTTTTTTTTTTTGACAAAAATTCGAAAACCAGTAAAAACCGGTTTTTTGGAAATCTGGAATTCGGAAACCGGTTTTTCAAAAAGTCGGTTTTTGTATAAACCCTACACCCCTCAGTCAAAGGTGTGCAAAAGAAAGAACAGAACAAGACAGAACATCGACAAACAATAGCGCTCATACCATAGTGATTCAGAATTCTATAACGATAAGATTAGTCTTTTGTCTGTATATATGTATGTCTGTGTTATGTATATATGTATCTCTATATTTATGTACGTATGTATACATATACAGAGGCTGTTCGCACATTTTTTAGACGATTTTGGTAAGCGGTAATAAAAAATCGTTTGCTGCAAAAGAAATAATTGCAATTGTACTATGTTTTTAAAAGTCAAAATTATCGTCTGCGGCTTGAAAGTTTTTTTTTTTATTCAAAATGGCGTTTTTAACAAAGCAGTGGTTCGAAGGCTACATTTATGCTCTTTCCGAAGAGAAATATGCATACTCCGTTATCCAAAAACGATGTGAGAGGTTTTGTGATATATAAAGCGTCGATAGGTAATATCGTCAACAAGAAAGGAAAAAAACGTCAAATTGGAGCCTCAAGTGGGACAAAAATTCCAAACAAGTATCCAAGGAAAAAACGGACATCTTCGACTATTGCAAAGGTACGTTGTTTAATGTTAAAAAAAAATCCCCCTAGTCAAAGGACAGTTGCAAAATCATTAAAATGCTCGGTGTCCACTGTAAACAAAATGATAAACGTTGATTTAAATCTTAAGAAAGCGAAAAAAACGCAATGTGCATCGTCTTCTTCCAAATCATATCGCTGAACGCAGGACACGCTGCAGAATTCTATATGAGAAACACTTATCCAAAGAAAAATGGAAAACAATTGTCACAATAGATGAATCATGGGTGTATTTAAATGATTGCAACAAAAAAAGAGCCATTTATTATCATAAAAGGGGAGAAAAAAATTTAAGTACATGGTTCAAAGAATCGAAAGAAAGTTTTTCTAAGGGATTCGTGATTGTTGCTGGTTTTTCTTATAATGGCAAGTTAAAAATAAAGAGAGTGGAAAAAATGTCGATTAACTCCAAATACTATCAGGAACATATTTTATCGCCAATTTTTCTGAATGAAATACCATCGCTTTACCCATAGTGCCATCAATCTGTGAGATTCCATCAGGACAAAACTAGAAGTCACACATCAAAATCCATTGTAAATTTCCTAAAAGAAATGGAACAAAAAACTGGTATCAAGGCCATACCCTTCACTGATATCCCTACTAAATCTCCCGATGTATCACCTATGGATTTTTGTGCTTTCGGACTTTTAAAATCTGCATTATCCAAACGTCGTCCCAAAACCCTTACAGGACTCTGGAAAGCTGTTCAGGAGGAATGGGATAGAATACCTCTTATAACACTTCAAAAGGCATTATTATCCTGGAAATTGCGGTGTCGAAAGATAGTTCAGAATAAGGGATGTCAAATAGAACATTTAAAACACAAGAATTTTATGTAATTTAGTTTTGTGAATACAATATACATCGTCTAAAAAATGTGTGAACAGCCTCTGTACATATATGTATGTCAAAATTTTGACGCATTTTGGTACTTTTCTGTTTAACTGTTTACTGCTTGTCCAAGCGATACAGACTGGGTTTGGCGCGCTGCCAAAATTATAACTCGCGAGGTACGGACTGACGGTTTTAGCGTCTGAAATTTTGCTTTCTGGAGGACCGTTATGGAGGAACATAATCCTATGTCAAAATTTTGACGCATTTTGGTACTTTTCTGTTTAACTGTTTACTGCTTGTCCAAGCGATACAGACTGGGTTTGGCGCGCTGCCAAAATTATAACTCGCGAGGTACGGACTGACGGTTTTAGCGTCTGAAATTTTGCTTTCTGGAGGACCGTTATGGAGGAACATAATCCTACGTTAAAACTCTTACCTAAATAAAGTTGCTTTATCCCGTTAGAAAAACAGCAATACTAATGCCAAAAGTGACAGGACAATCTGATGAAAGATAAACTGGCGTTAAGAATTTGTGTACTGTACGTGGGAATGAAGAGCGATTTTAATTAATCCCGAAATTAAGTCGGTAGATTTCTAACAAACTGGATTTGCGTTGAAACTTTTTCCAATAAATAAACATCTTCTGTTACCTTACAGTAAATAAATATTGACAATCTTTTTCGGTGAAATTTGGTAAAAAAAATTATTTTAATTGAATAAAACCATAGTGACCCCCCCCCCCCCCCAGAAAACACTTCCCAAACCCCTTAGGGTTTGCGACCCACAGGCTGGTAACCCCTGGTCTAAGTGTATGAACATGCATATTTATAGGGGAAGGGTATGTATATTTAATTTAGACCTATTAAATATACATACCCTTCCCCCATATTTAATATTTGATTTAGTTATATTAAATACGGTGTGTTAATAAGACATAAGTGTAAATGAAAACTAAAAAAAAAAAAAAACTAATGAAATAAATTTTAGGGGTATCGCATTGTGCTTTTAGCCTCCAACTAAAAAAAAAAAAAAGCAATCCATTAAAATTTAATTTTGTTTTTCTATTGCAATTCTCACAAACTCTTTCGCTCGTACAACTTTCATCCTGACGCATAAAGAAGAAATCCGTTTAAATGTTTATTAAAATACTAATCAAACTCACTAAAACTTCGTAATCGGCAGTTTCAGGATAGGCGAGCCGCTTACGACGCTATTCTCCAAAGCCTGGATTCTAAATGAAACGATCAAGGAATGAGCTAAGTTAAGTGAAAGTTTGAGAGTTGGGAACTGAAAATTTTAATGGCGCCGAAAGTGCAAATGATCTTCATCCACTAGAGTGCTTTTCATTACAAGCTTTTACGTTAATTCTATTCTGTTCTCTCCACTGGACCGCTTCCTTTTGTTGTTATTAACGTAATAGGCCGCAGTAAGGATCGTATATATATAATATGTTTAGGAGACCCTGGTAGCACGTTTAAAAAAAGTTGGGGGAGTTAGAGCAAACGAGAGAGAATTTGAGTAGAATTAGTTTGGTCTCGGTCGGCCGTAGTCTCTAAAGTGTTGTGGTTGAATCCTGAACTTGTTGAGTGATCCTGAATCCTCTTTAGGTCAATACCGTCCAGACATCATCGACATTTATTGGAGGTGTGTTGTTGTTGTTCTTTATGCCTCCTGGCAGGAAGTATTCCATACCAAGTGGAAGTAGTCAACATGAGGTTCAGTGGTTAAAAGTTTCTAATTCAAACGACAAAAGAAACGAAAGTCAACAGAATTAATATTAAGAATAACATTTAATGAAAATAGAATGTGCTCTTAGTAAGAAGCACCCTTTCGAAGTGACAAAAATTTACTTAACGCGGGAATCGAAATGTTGAAAATCAATGCGCATGCGCGCTATACAGGAAGTGATCTATTTATAGAAATCTTGCGCTACAATTCACTACAGCAGCTGTTAGTAGAATTACATTGGGAACAGTTTATGATTAAAAATAAAAAAGAGTTAATATAATCGAAGAAGGAAAAGTCCGGTGATGATCAGACTGGAACACCAGGTCCATACAGGCTATCTACCTGAGGGGTGCGGTTCCAGTTTATAATGGCACCACAAGGATCGGAGTCCGAATTAGCTAGGTTGCCACCTCAATTTTGACCGAGCACCCCGGGGCAACATCTAGGTGGATTGTACCCTCTCCCAACCTCTGTGACATTATAGAGGGACGTTATTGGAAGTGTAAAGGGCATCAATATCTGAAAAAAACAAGACGTTCCTTTTCAAGTGAATTGTTCATGACTTTAACATATCTACTCTAGGAGTTGCGGTAAGTAAGGTTGACATTTAATCGGACGTCCTGAACTCTGCCTTTAAAACTATTAAAATAATAAGCAAGCCGGCTTTTTTTCAATATTTCTGGAGGGGAAGGGACTGCAGTTCTGCAGCCCCTAGCCACGAACCGCCATTGTTTTACAGCATGACTTGACGTTCACCTAGTGTCAGGTATAAGAGGATTCGATGTTCTTTACCTATTCAGCCAGTTCCACTCCAAAATGTTGCTGAAATTTACTCTGTTTCAATTGTTGACATACCTAATATCACCTAGCGACTGGTGTAGCTAGATGTGCACTTTCATGAACTGTTAAAATGGTGCTTGCGTTTTTTTTTTTTTTTTTAATGACGACCAGAAAGTTTTCTCTCGTAATCATATTTTCCATTTTGGCATCTGTCGTATGAAAAGACATATTCTTGAGATGCTCATGAGACTTCTTTTTTAGCTGTTTTCTAAAATCATGCTATCTATAGGTGTCTCCATAGGATGCGGTGGCCCGGTTGACAACAGCAGAGGGCCCGTGATCTGAACGTCCCTGGTTCGATGCTCGTCGCTGCAAATCCACCGCCGTGTTCACTAATGGTGGCCGGGGCACGTAAAATAGGGCGTGGCTGCAATGTCCTCCAAGTTCTCAAATTTACCTCTGGAGGTGCGGGGTCAAGTGTTCCTGTCTCGTCACTTGACTCGGTTCAAAATTACGGGACCGGTCATTTAGCCAAAGACCCTTGTGGTGCTAATTCGAAATAGCAGCCACACCTTCATCGCCCATAGCCTTCGGGACTTGATCTCATGTTGCTGTCGGTCAAGTGGCATAAGCAAAAACAACAACACAGGTGTCTCCGAAAGTTGACAGGGTGTTTCTTCCTTGAAATACCCGGGACATGCACATGACGCAGATCTTAACAGTATTGGTAATACGTCCACTGTCACCTTTTTGTTTTTCTAATACAGAAACCTATGGACAAAGTTCTTAGGTATACTTAGGTATATCACCTAAGTAATATGTCATATTTAGGATGACATATTACTTAGGTGACATTCTCTAGCTGTTTCCCTATCACGTTTCACGAATTCGCGGTTAACCGTCTTGATGTTTAGACGTCGAAACGTTCTGGATATTTTTCAGAAGAATAGCAGAGGAATGATAGGGCTCTCTCATTTAATATAATATACGCGGTACCTCGAATATAAACGTGATTAATGGTGTCAATGAATATAATGGAGCAATTAAGGGGGATGTCATAGAAGATATGGAATAACTTTTATGACGCTGGCCAGCAATTACGTAGTTATTGGCTTTTCTAATGTGAAAAGAGTAATAAACAAATGTCAAAGATCACATACTACAATCAATCGAACAATATGTACAAACAAAATGTAAACTGAAGCTCAAAATACGAAAGATTGTTTGAAATCGGCGATGTATTTTGGGTTTCAGTTTCCACTTTTTAGTGTAAATCTTCTTTCATGGAAAAGAATATTGATTGCTCATAACTACGGAACTATTCATCTTAATATGCATTCCTATAACGCTCTGCCGATCTGTCATTCTTTTTCCATTCTTTGTGCCATTATTATTTTTTCTTCTTCTTTTAACTCAGTCTTCTCCTTTGTGTAAACATTAGCAGATGCACGCGCGTATATGTATGTTAAAAATGGCGATCGATTTGACTCTCTCCCATCAGATATTTTAAAGTTTTTTGTAGCACAGTGTATAACCATTACTTAATTATACGACACAGCCATTCATGGGATATCTCTTCAGATATGCCATGATAGAAAAATAATTTGTTTATAAGGTGTCGCCCCACAAGATCTAAATAACACTTGATACATTCATAATTTTGTTTATCTATGAATGATGAATGACGCGTATACAGGGTCCCCACCTATATCCACCTACTAACCCCTCAACTTCTAAACGGTGACAGCTTAGGCCATAAAGTTGGTGTCTAGGTATAGTAAATAGGCTATGAGCTACTCGATGAGACAACTTACAACGCCATCTATCGGCAAATTTTAGAATTAGCGTTTTTATCTCAAAAACGGTACGAGATACGGGAAAAAAGTCAATGTCAAAGTTTTTCAGTATTATCGATTTAGTAAGAATAGGCGCCTTGCGCACATTAATACTTAAAACAGAATGTAGAAAATGAACATTTGTTTGGTCACGATTTCGAGAATTGTTATGTCATAAAGAGTGGAAGAAAGAAATTGGGACACTTCCCTATCTTCAGGATCATTTATTTATGTTGCTGAAAATGCTCTCCATTAGCCACTAAACACATTTGCACTCTAGACGTGACTTCTCGCTTCACATTGTGCAACATGGCAGGTGTTACGGAGGCACAAGCATCAGTAATGCGTCGTCGAATATCCTGCAACGTTGGCAGAGGAGTCGCATATACCTGCCCTTTTATGTGTCCCCATAAGAAGAAATCCAATGGGTCAAGTCGGGTGAGCGCTGGGGCCACTCTACGAAACCACCATACCCGATGACTTGATTCTCGAATGTCTCCATTAGGTGCTGCTTAACGTTTGATGTCTTATGCGGAGGGGCGCCGTCGTGTTGGAACCATACATTTCTTATTTGGTGCAACGGTAGATTCTCAACAAAGTCGATTACTACATCCTGCAGAAGCTCCAAGTACAGTTGTCCCGTTAACGTTCCCTCGTAAAACACTGGTCCAATGAGCCTGTCATGAAAAATTCCGCACCAAACATTTACCGACCAGCGTAGTTGATGTCGAACTTCGAAGGCAGATCTCGGATTTTCCATCGACCAGATATGAACGTTTTGTCTATTCCACATTCCGTTACGCGAAAAACATGCCTCATCTGTCCACATAATGTCTGCCAGGAATGTTGGATGGACCTCTAAGTTATTCATCACAAAGTTGCACCACGTGTAACGTCTCTCAGCATCTCTTAGCAGCAATCCCTGCACTGGCGTGGATCGGTATGGATGAGCACCTAAATCATTGAGGAATTTCCGAACGCGGCTTTTTGAGAGGCCACTTTGCGGTTGCACTTTGCGTCCTACATTACGTGGTCTACGAACTCCAGGTCGGCTGGTCATGCAGCCTGTCTCCCTTAAACGTCTTACAACTTTTACGATGGTCTGCCTTGTAGGATGCGGGCCTGCAGGAAAACTTTCACGATATAGCCTTTCAGCTGCTTTTGCCTTACGCCCACATTCACCGTAAATTAACAACATCTCGCAATACTCTGTAATGCCAAATTTTGCCGTAACCCTCAGCTTTAACGTACAACCCAGCGAAAACATCCTTTTTATACTACACTAGTCTCTTGGTGAACAGGTATGTTGTTCCGTCCTCATCTGCATAATACATGAAATCCGTGTAAATTTTATACCATTTTTTTTTTATCCTACGCCCGTCTTCGGCATTTCTGTTCATCAGTCACCGAGCAGCCCAATATAGAGAAGAAGATAAATAAAAGCGAGAGATAAAATTAGCCTCCACAGAGTTGTCGGTTAAAAACTTAAAAACAATGGGGCAGTTCTTGAGGTGGTCATCATCCATATCACCCTGGCGGCACAGAGGGCAGCAAGCTGAATCGCTGATGCCTATCCGACGTAGATGTTTTTGTAAATAATCATGTCCAGTTGTCATACGAAAGCAAGCAACTCCAACAGACCGAGGCAAGGAACTAGGGATATTATTTCTCTTGTTGAGCAGGATTTTCCACCTCTTATCCACAGCCGTATCAACATATAAGGATATTCTAATAGCTTTCATTTTATTGTGAATAATTCTTTTAATATTTCGCAGAGGCAGAGGAGAATCAGGCTGGGCCATAAGAGATCCAGCCTTGGCTGAATTTTATACCAGACATGGTTGTTTAAAGTTTTCATAGTCTGTAGAGACATTCAGTAAAACTCGCAACTGGTGGGGACAGAACCATGGTCCACTTGAATGCGAATCGCTTGCGTTTCCCCTGCGCCACAACACAGGATAGTGTTTAGTCCGTGAGGTGGTCTTTTCGAGCTTCGCTCGCGTTTCGCCACGCCATAGTGTTGAAAATCACGACCAAACAAATGTTCATTTTTTTAACATTCTATTTTGAGTATTAATGTGCGCAAGGTGTCTTTTCTTACTAAATCGATGATACTGAACAACTTTGTATTCGACTTTTTTCCCGTATGTCGTACCATTTTTGAGATAAAAAGGCTAATTCCAAAATTTGCCTATATATGGCGTTGTAAGTTGTCTCATCGAGTAGCGCATAGACTTTTTACTATACCTAGACACCAACTTTATGGCCTAAGCTGTCACCGTAACGGATATAGGTGGGAACCTTGTGTAATTCTACCATTTAAAAATTCGTTGTGAAATTCAATTAATTTAGCTCTGATTCAATCAAAAGCATTTCAGTAAGATGTATACCTTGGTATATCAATGATCAGTACGTGACAGTGGAAAAATATATGGCTATCGCATCTTGTCTTAAAATTGAAAAGAAAAATGTAAATAGAAATTTCAGTTGTTTTACTAAACAGTTTTCGCCCATTTTTGTAACCAATGCATTTAATTACTACACTGCTGGCCACCCAAATTGCAACACCAAGAAAGACAAGAGATATCACAACAAAATTTATTTTGTAGATAACATGTTGACCAAGTATCAAATGATTAAATTTATAGACTTCTGTGAAGTGTGGTTCCTGCCAAAATCAGTAGCCAGAGTAGCCGCCATTGTTAGAGATCACCGCTGCCACACGCCTCGGCATAGATTCAAAGAGACTTTGGATGAGTTCTTGGGGTACAGCAGACCAAGCAGCTTCCACACGTTACCAAAGTTGATCTGCTGTGGCAGCTGGGGATGGAATCTGGGTCAATCGTAGAGCAACCATGGACCACATGTTTTCTATCGGCGAAAGATCCGGAGAGCGAGGCGGTCAGGGAAGCAATTAAATCTGGCGATTGACGAAGAACCGTTGGACAATGCGTGCCACGTGTGGTCGCGCATTATCCTGTTGAAATATGGCTGTGGGCAAGCCCTGAAGGTAAGGAAGGACAACTGGCTCCAACACCTCGGAGATGTAACGCTGGCTGTTTAAAGTACCGGCAATGCGTACTAGAGGTGTGCGAGAGTGATATTCAATACCGCCCCATACGATAATACCCGGTGCAGGACCAGTGTGGCGGTGCATAACGCAGCTGTTCAGCATCCTCTCTTCACAGTGTCTCCAGACTCGAATGCGACCATCGTCGTGTTGCAGACAGAAGCGTGACTCGTCAGTAAAGACAATTTCATTCTATTCTGCCGTCCACATCCTTCTGTCATCGCACCATTGGCGGCGGAGACGTCTGTGGTTCTCCGTCAAGGGTAGACAAAGCAATGGACGTCTTGCGGACAGACCACTCTGCTGTAAACGGCGTCGAATGGTACGCGCAGATACTGGATAATGCGTTACAGACTGCATGTGCTGTGCTATGGTTCGTGATGTGACTGAGCGATCCGTCACTGCCATGCGCACAATTTGCCTGTCATCACGTGAAGTGGTGCGCTGAGGTGGATGCGATCGAACACGTCGGTCCGTCGTACCCTCCTGCATCCAACGATCACATATCCGCATTACAGTTGTTTCGTTTCGTCCAACACGACTACCGATTTCCCTGAAAGATAATCCACAATCTCGGTAGGCCACTATCCTTCCTCTGTCGAACTCGGATACTTGATCAAAAGATGATCGCTGTTTTCGACGAGGCATAATTGATCGTTTTTTTTAAAAAAACCACAAGAAAAACACAATTGCCGAACTTGAAATCGTCGAAATCTCCAAGCCTTAAATAGCGCTTTGAAGTGGCGCCACATGCGCGCGCGATGTGCGTCTGCGCTGAAATTCTAATCATTTGCATATCTCACCTCCGCTAATGCATGTTGTAAATTGCATGTTATTTGCATGTTTCCTTCAGGGTGTTGCATTTGCAGTGGACAGCAGTGTACATTGGTGGATGTGTATCTTTATTGATTAAATGTTACTTTTAACTTTTATATTTTTAGAAGTGTAATAAAAACTAAATACTTCAAAATTTTTTAGCATATCTGCAAATGTGGACGTATGTATTGGTGTATAAATAGAATAAATTTGTCTAATGCATTAAGATCATATTGACTGTCGAGTCATCGTCAATTTTGCTTTTCCTTAGATGGCTGGGATTATAAGTAATGATTCGTAGTGTTCCTAATTACTTGTAGCAGAAACTCCAGAATAGTGATCTTATTTCCCTTAAACCCTCTGATTCGGATAAAAGAAATGTTCCCTTTTCTCATATTCCTAGAATTTATTACATGTGTTTCGAGTGTCTGTATTTTATTCGACTGTAGACATTCTATGAACTCAATATGAATGAAAGTCAAGTACGTTTAGTTTGTGAGTATATATATATATATATATATATATATATATATATATATATATATATATATACCGGGTGCGTCATAAATTCGGGCAAAGTTCAAAAATCCATAATAAAAGAAGCAGTACTCGGAAAATTTTTCTGTTTGCGCCAATAAGATCAGAGGGACATTGGATTTTTTTCCATGTAAAAAAAAAAGTTTCCAAAAGTAACCGAAAGAGGGCGCTCACACGTCATACTGAAACGTTTTATGCAAATCAGGCAAACTCAAACAGAAAATCAAATAGATCCCAATTACACGAGACTGTGCAATTATTTTAAAGTAACAGATGTTCAACATTACTACCAGCACAAGGTAATAGGCAAGTGAGGCGCGTCACTAAGCCCATTACAGCGGCTTGAAGCATCGATGGCAGTGACTGTCTGTCGAATGACATTTTTCAGTTCCACTATTTTAGTTCCACCAGCCCCGGTATACATGAGATTTTAAGTATCCCCAAAACTAAAAATTTGCCGGGGCAAGTCTGGTGATCGTGAGGGCCACTGAGCCTTACAACCACGACTTATAGAACTCGGACTTCAGTGAAAGATTCCAACAGAAACGTCTTGATATCACGTGAAATGTGGGGCGGGGCACCATCCTCCATGAAGGTGACAACAGGTAACGCATGTCTCTCCTGCAATGCAGACTTAACGTGGTCACGCTAAAGCGCCCTCTTTCGGTTACTTTTGGAAACTTTTTTTTTTACATGGAAAAAAAAATCCAATGTCCCTCTGATCCTATTCGTGCAAACAGAAAATTTTTCCGAGTATTATTTCTTTTATTACGAATTTTTGAACTTTGAACGAATTTATGACTCACCCGGTATATATATATATATATATATATATATATATATACATATATATATATACATATATATATATATGTCCCCCCCCCAGCGGTGATATCTGGGGAAGGGGGGGTCGTACCTTTTCCCTTTTCTCTGACCTCATAGTAGAACTTTCCACTATACTGATTTAACGTGTCCATATATGGCCTACATACGAAAGTATTTAACCGAGGTCGTCGAAATTCATACCAAGCACTCCCAGTACCAAGCTTGACGTGCTACCATTAGACTGTTGCAAAATCGAAAGTGGTTCAGTGGTAAATTCAAAGAATAATCAAATAATCAGATGCACGGCTAAATATTACAAACAATTTTAATAACACACGGAATAAATGGCGAACTTAAGGGTTAAAATCCCAATCAAGGATACGAGCATCAATCTCGTTCGAAATAGGACCTATCGTCCCGTATCGAAATCTCATTCTGTCTAGTTCGAATCATAATCTAAATCTAATATATTTGAGGTAGAGAGGGTACGAGATTATTTCAGTCAAGTAGCGCCACCAAACGTCGTCTATAATCATTTAAGCACAGTAGCGCTACCTAACTGAAACTTTCCCAACAAGGCTACCTTGGGCCCTGTAAAATAGATATTTACGTAGAACAAGTAATATAAAAACAAAATTTTTTAAAGTCAATTCCTACTTAGGTCAACAAAGAAAAATTTGAGTGTGAACTAATAGTAAGAATTGAAAAAAAGGATTGCCTGCCAGAACCTTGTCTACTGTGCAAGATTAGGAGGGGGGCAAGAGAGAGAAAAAGTTTGTCAGGTTGGGGATTCGATCCCGCAACCTACAGGACGGAGGAGCCCGCGCTACCGCAGTGCTACCGTTTGCAGAGTAAAAATTGGGAAATTACTATTCAAGAGCAAGAGACGCTCTAGGTCTAAAACTAAAATCGATTAATTAAATTTAATTAATGAATTAATATTTGAAAAAACTGTATTAACATCAAGTGTCATCCACTACAAGTTTAAAAAAATGTATTTGAACTTGAGTGGATGAATAAAAAGTATTTTATTAACGATTTAAAATTTGAACAAGATATATATAGGGAGAGTGTGAACTAATAGTAGGAATTGAAAAATAATGTCGTGTAAACATTTTAAATGAAGCAGAGTGCGCTGTTTTCAATTTTAACGAAGGATTACGTTCCTCCACAACGGCCCTCCGGAAAGCAAAATTTCAGACGCTAAAACCATCCGTCCGTACCTCGCGAGTTATAATTTTGGCAGCGCGCCAAACCCAGTCTGTATCACTTGGAGAAGCTGTAAATAGTTAAACAGGAAAGTACTAAAATACGTCAAAATTTTGACATACATATATGTATATATATACATACGTACATACAATCGGACCCTGTTATAACGAACCCAGTATATAACGAACTCACGGATATAACGAACGAAAATTCTGGTCCCGCCATTTTCCTATTGTATGTAATTTAAATAGTATTGTGTTAGTTTAATGTAATTGATTTTAGTCGATTTCATTCATAAATGATCATTTTTAATGGATATTATTATTTTTAATACATCATTATTGAATGCACATTGCAACTAATGAGTTATTCATTTTGTGAACTCTAGCATTTTTCTTAACGGTTCAGATATAGCGAACCACCGGATAAAGCGAACAAAACCTTTGGCCCCCTGAAGTTCGTTATAACGGGGTTCGACTGTAGATACATATATATATATATATATATATATATATATATATATATATATATATATATATATATATATATATATATATATATAATATTTACATATATATACATACAAAAGAGGTAAGCAACAATAAGTAATCCTACGTTAATAACCCACGGTAGTTTCGTTAGAAGAGACTACATGAAATTTTTTTTAGGTTTTTATTGGAACAGCTGATATTCAGGATCTAAAACCATGCGAGCTTGAACATTTTTTTAAAAGACCAAGCATTTTCTTTAAAAATTTACCGAATTTTTCGCCTATTTTCAGCTTTTTTAATAAAAAAATTTAAATTAGGTCCTTTCCTCTTTGATTTTAACTGAAATTTGGTAATTTAAATGAACTGTATGTTGAAAGCATCATTAAATAACTTCATTTGCCTTGAAATTTTATTTACTTTAATATTTCGTAGACATATTCACTTGAAAAAATATATCACAAACAAAAAGAACACACACACACCAAAAAAAATTAAATTAAAGATACTGAAACACAGAAAAGCAATATTTTCAAAAACTCACTAAATGGGTACACGCCCTCTACCGGAAGGTTTGATGTTTAAATGAAATTGAACACTCTTGATTACAACATTTTCTACATTTTAATCCGATGTATCACATAATATCAACAGGGCCTGATTTAGAAAATTCTTGACTATTGGCACAACTCGGGATGGGGGCCCCCTAACACTGATGTGGGCGTAACATTTCCAAAATTGACACACACACATTAAAAAAAAAAAAAAAAAAATCATGAATCATTGTCAAAGTAACATTTTACCAAGAATTGGCTATTTGAAACATAGAAGCCTAGAACATTATCAAATAACAAAAAGCAATACAACATATTAACTTCATCATTAAAACACCAATACAATGCAACCAAAAAAACTTATTAATTCCTTATATACACTATACCATACATATGATGAACTATACATATAACTATACACATGATGAACCAATCAATCAAATTTGAAAGGATATATTAAAAAAATTGCTATTAAAAAAGGTAAAAAAAAATTGAATTGGGAATTTTCTTCAAATAAAATTTTTTTGGGGCCCCCAACATTCGGGACCGGGCCTAATAGAAAATCAGGGCCTGAATATCAAGTGATATTAAGTAAAATTCCCAACCAGTTCCACCCTCATTTACGTACTACATGAAATCTCTGGTTCGAACCCTGGACTGTAAAGAGTTTTCGAAGTAAAGAAATGCGGTGACAACTCACTTCGTGATCTGCAGTGCAAATAAAAAAAAATTATAAAATTAGATATGCTAAAATGCGTTAACCATGAAGGAAGAAAAAAATTCCTTTTAATTCCCACAAAGCAATATTCTGGAACCTCCAACCAGCATCTCTCCTCCTGCCGCTCAGCGATGTGAGAAAAAAAAAAAAAAAAAAACTACCCCTGAACCCAGGTCTAAAGCGGATCATACCCCCCCCCCTTCTCCCGGATTCCTCCCCCTCTCCCCCACGTCTGCCCCCCTCCGTCACCATCTTTTGCAAACTTTTCCCCCAAGAAGTATTTTCCCGAATCCCGATTCCTCCCTTGGCGAGCGGTCGCCTGGCAACCCCATCGGCGCACTAGACTGCAACTCGGGGGAAAAGCACGGGAAGGCATTCTCCAGGAATGTCTTGCAAAGATCTGGGACTCGTGAGGCCTATGGACTGGGACGATGTCCCACAGGTGGTCGAGATCTGGCGGGACACCGGGCTGGCTGAAGGGACGCACTCCGTGCAGAGTTGGTTTCGGTTCGACCCCGCCGGTTTCTACGTGGTCGCTTCGGATGCAGGTGGGTGCAAAGGAGTTGCGAAATTGCAACTGTTTCGGTGCTGCTGAAGTCTCCATGTGGTGCATATCTTTTTTTGCGTATAATTAGCAGTAAATAACGGTATGCAGTATATATATAAAATACCAGACCACAGAAAATAGAAATAAACAAAAAATTAATAGTTAATTTTTAATTAACAACTTGGAAATGTAATATAAGAAGAGGAGTACTGATAGGGAATAACAGCATTTTATACCGTCGATAGAACGAAAATATAAAAATATTTGCGATCTGCCATTTGCGATTTCACAAGTTTCTTGAAAGATCCTTTATAACTGAGCCTTATACTGAGCTTTCCTTTATAACTGAGCTTTATAATCTGTGAAATTCATCATTAATTAACGTTAAAAAATTCTTTAAAAAATTCTTTAAAGATCTTTTTTAGAAATCGCTTTAAAATAATATTTATTCATAGTAAAGGCTCTTTTTTTATTTTCACGTGGAAGTTTCCCAGTCATCCTGAGACTTCCTATATTTCTCAATTTCATGTTATTGTGTTAGTATTTGTGGATTTCTGTGTCATTGTTAGTGTGAATGCGTTCTTTAAACATTAGAAAAAACTGGGATGATAATGTATGTGCTACTTACACACACACATATGTCTGCGTGCGAGTGTGTCTATGTAAGCAAGTATGTATGCGTGTATATGTGTATAAGTGTCTTTGGAAGTATGTGTGTGTGTGCGTGCATATATATATATATATATATATATATATATATATATATATATATATATATATACATACATACATATATGTATATATATATATATATATATAAATTATATATATGTATATATATATATATATATATATATATATATATATATATATATATATATATATATATATATATATATATATATAACAGTTCCGTAACTGACTGACTGACTGACATACAACGCACAGACCAAACCGCTGGACCTAAAGGGCTGAAATTTTGCATGGCGTTTTTTCTTATGGTGTAGGAGTGCACTAAGAAAGATTTTTGAGAAATTCTTCTAAGATTTTTTTAAATTAAATTTTTAAGATGTTTTAGTGACTTTTTTTAAGTTTCCATTTAAATTAATAATTTGAGGGTTATAAAATTTATACCACGAAAAATATCATAAAAATTCCTTTAAAAAGAAATCTTTTTCGAATCTTTAACTCCCTTTTCTGATTTTTGGTGAATTTTTAAAGATTAATTTTTAGAATTTAATTTATTAAATGCTGATCACGCGATTTCTTTTCCTGGTACTTTAAATAAATTTATCGTCACGTGCATAAAAACTAAATAGACAAAAAAAATTTTTTTTTTTCTTGCTAATGCAGCACACGATTGGACATTATCCAAAAAAATATTAAAATACAGTAAAAGAAATGTTCCTCAAACTGTACTATATTAACTGTACTATATTCTTTAGTATGTTCTATTAGATTTAATTTGAATATATTCTTCTACATTATTTTGTCTATAAAATATCCGTTACGATTTTTTTATAAATATATTTTTTTCGTTTTTTTTAACATGAATTGCATACATTGATCGTTGTATTTATTATAAATATATTTAAACATATTTTTGGCATTAATTGCATACATTGACCGTTGTATTTAATTTGAATGTACTCCGTAGCGAAGTGCGGGTTTTCAGCTAGTATATATATATATATATATATATATATATATATATATATATATATATATATATATATATATATATATATATATATATATATATATATATATATATATAGAGAGAGAGAGAGAGAGAGAGAGAGAGAGAGATTGATTAAATTTTTCCATGGAGCTCGGGGCCTTTTAATCATTTTTTTAGTTAAAATAATTATAACTGGTTCAAAATATAACTCGTTCCTAATTTAAATAATTAGAGTATAATATACGCACTAGGGTTTTGTGTCATTCAATTTTCTATTATTGCTGTCTGATATTTAACGTTTTTCCGAGTATTTCACAAAGTTCTATAGTTTTTTACTTGTATTTAAGATTTCTTTTTCTTTATGTATGTTTCTTCGAAATTATAAATATTTATATTAATTAACTGATCGTAAAGGCTGGTTGATAAGTAGAGGTTGTGTAAATAATTCTAAACGTATCTATGTTGAGTGCGCTTATTAAGGTCTTATATTTTGTTGATTTATATACCGTTAAAAAACAATTTTCGCAAAAGTTATTTTTTGTAGGCTATGCAAAATAATTATGACTTGCATATCAGTTAGTAAAATTCCTCTTCTATTATTTTTATACATGCCTCAATATAAAAAATTTCTCAATTTTAACATCTTATATGTTTCGAAATTTTAACTTTTTAACCAACATTCTGGATTTAAAAGCTGTTCGCATTAATTTATCTCTGTGTGTTAAAATATATTATAAATCTTTCTTAACACCATATATACACACTTCTACAAGAGTTAAAACCAGACATTTTGGCTGGTTTGGTAGTTAATAACCGACTGTGATCTAGAGTTAATGACACTAGGCTATATATACATGCATTTTTATTAAACGAAATTATCCCTTCATTAGTAAATTCCTTCTAACTGACTGCTCTCTCGACGTTTTTTGAAAACAAGAAATCTCATTTTAGTTGTTTTTCTCTTTCACATTGCTTCAAATATAATAAAATGATTCTCACGAGAAATTTCGGTATTGTGTTTGGCGATGTACAAGAAAAATAAAATCGATATTGTGGACTTGAAAATTTTGTAACCTTTTAAAATCCTCAAAAAATCAAGAAGGCTTTTTATACGTTTCCAGTTTTAAATATTTTTCGTCGGGTTTTCTTTTATTAAGTTCATGGAGTATCCTTTACAATACGGCTGTTTCATGTAACTTCACCGAAGGGCACGAGGGCAAAATCTGATGTCTTACGTATTACACGTGGAGCTCAGGTATGAAATTTGCATATATACACACACACACACACACACACACACACATATATATATATATATATATATATATATATGTCACGACAGGATTTTGACTCAGTTGGGAACAAATTAACGAGAAATTAAGCAGATGGCAACACCATTTAGACCACTGTAGTGGTTACATAACGCTGGATTGCCCTTCAGTGCTGCTAATGCTACGGGGATTTTGAAAGTAAAGGAGAGAGCCCGGAAGCGCTTTGACGAAAGGGTGTGTGTCGCAGGCTAAGAGTGGGTGGTGAAATAACTGTGTTTTGAGCTGATGTCCTTTAGAGTTGAAGTTAAATAAAATAATTAGCTGTGAAAGATGCCTTATCATTCTCGGCCTCCGGACAAGACTGCACTACTACGAAGGAACTTTATATATATATATATACTAGAGGCTTCGCCCCTAGGCTCGCTACGCTCGCTCCTCTGGTGAATCAAGTGAATGAATGACTCAATAGTTGTTTACAGTTGAAGCTCCCCCCCCCCCTCCCGGCAAAATGGATGAAGCCCGTATGGGGGAAAAATCGGATCTTCTTTCATGTCCTTTTGCAAAGGAAGCGAATGAGAAGATTTTTTGAAGTATTTCTTTAAAATTCAATTAAAAATCGAAATTTTAAGATAGAGACTTGAAATGAAGTTTATATGAATGAGAAAGCTTTCATCTTCCAGTTGATATAAATATTTTATTTGTAACATAATAAGTCTGAGAGCATCGAATTTATATATCTCGAAACGCATAAATTTTTCCAAAAAGTGGGTTTTCAGTTTTAATAAAAATATCAGTCTGTTTTAAATTATTTTTAAACAAATGAGGTCTTGTTTAAAGGAGAAATGTCTGTAGTCTTAGATAGTAAAAAAAAATAATTCTACGATCCTTTTTTGGCGAGTTATCGTAATCTGAACATGAAAAAGTTAATATTTTCCCACAAAACATAAAATTTAAAAAAACTTAAAGTCCGACGAATATGAGACATGTCTTACTTTCTTCCCCACATTGTTCTGCATCGATTGATATCGGTCTCGACCCCATACCCCCAGCGGTTTCGGAGGAGATAGCGTGACAAGCTTTTGACAGCGGCGGCGGCGGCTGCTGCAGCGGCAGTTACTTTCTTTTAGAATATATATATATATATATATATATATATATATATATATATATATATATATATATATATATATACAAGTATCTTTACAAATTTTAGTAATGTATGCATTTAACAACAAGCATTTCGCTCCTCGTTTTTTCCCAAGTTGAGATGTGACAGGCTGCGTGAACCTGCTTTATTAAAATACGTTATGCAACAAGGTCCAACCCACACTATACTAATACTGAGGAAAAAATGCCCTGAAAGAATTTAAATAAACCACTGAATTAAAAATTTCCAGGTGCTGATATCTTTTTCTAGTGCTTGAGGCACTTATCGTAAGACATTCGCCTTTATTATTCACCGCGAAGTCTCTCGATGTCTTCTTTACTAGGTGAGCCAACATTGCTCCCTGTGAGGGGACACCACGATAACAAACAACCCTTATTCGGTATTTGAACCCACACCCACTGTGGGAAACTTACGATGCGGAACACTATACCATATGGGTTGTTCTCCAGTTAATATAAAGAATATTATTTGGCCTGGAAAATTAATAATAATTTTTTTCCAGACATGTTGGGCACCCTACCAGATATTTAACTCAACTCTTTAAACTTTTGTGGATTGGTTGTACAACACTGTCGTGACCTTGTGGTTTTAAGTAACTCGTTTATGGCTTCCTTGGACACAGAAACCACACTTTTCTTACACACACACACATACACACACACACACACACACACACACACACACACACACACACACACATATATATATATATATATATATATATATATATATATATATATATATATATGGGTAGATATCTTGTTTATTCATATGTATGTACAGCAACTATGATACAACATTTTCTCAACAAACACAATCATCACTCGAAAACCAACGAAAGAAAGTCATAACTCAGTTCAATCTAAAGTCCAGCATAGAGACATCAAGCACGTCTGGATCGTAGTTCATCTGTTTCCTTAGTTCATAGCGATCTCCCCGTTCATGGTAATTCCCAGTTCATAGCGATCTCCCTCCCCTCCGTTCTTTCTTCCTTTTATATCTCCTCTTTCCGAAAGTTCTAGAAGATTCTACAGAGTTCAACCCTACCGTGGGAAACGATCCTGTGGTTTTCCAGTCCCTTGTGCGTCGGCACATCTGGTGGCACTGGGAGCTGCGGTGGCTGTCATTAGTTTACTTTGAACTGTCCGTTAACTAACTGTTAAGGACCCTGTCAATCTTACTTAAAATGGTCGCATTTGGGAAGGTCTTTTTCCCCTTAAGGAGTGTGCCCAACCTCACTACGTGTACGAGAGCCTCACAAACACTGTTGCTTAACACTGTCCAATAATTTTGAGGATCGATTTCCAAACAAATGGACCTACTCGGGAAAAATAAAAATAAAATGTCGAAATTTAAGCGAAGTTTATTTGAAATCATGAATTCCTTTATAATTTCATATTCAAAGTTTTTTATTATTATTATATTCGAACTTAATTCTACTCTATAGATCCTCCTTACTACGTGTAAAAAATCATATCGTCTTTTAAATATGTATTGATATTTTAGAGTTAAAACACATCAACTTTAAAAAAAACACAAAATGAGAAAAATCCTTTCAAAAATTCTACTTTAATAGAAGCCTATAAAGAAGCCTCTATATAAATAAAAAGTATGCCACTCTACTTATGTATATTGGATTCGTCTGCAAATACTTCGTCACAAAATAAGAGAGACGCCAAATGTTTATTTTCCGAAAGTAATTGAAAAATCGATATTTTCGTGGTTTTTCATCAAAATAAAGGGTGCACCTAAAAGTATTGATAGTTTGTTCTTTTTTTATATAAAAGCGAGATAGCATATTCTTTTTTCTGAAATGTTCTTTGTCAGTAAGCGAGCGTTTCATTCATAAATTTTCTCAAGGTATCTGCCTATGTTGAAATGGCTGTTTTGGAGCAAATTTTCGCAATGCTTTTTTTTATGATTGCTCTATTTCAAAGGCCAGTCTTTTAGGATTCTAATTCTGCTTTATTTTTATTCCATTGATCATTGGATAAGAATTTATGACCAATTTAATATACCGAAAGCTATTTTAAAAGACCGGAAGTAGCATCTTTAAATGGATTTTCTGCAAAACTCATTTTAACGTATGATTACGTTTTTCCATAACGGTCCTCCGGAAAGGAAAATATCAGACGCTAAAACCGTCCGTCCGTACCTCGCGAGTTATAATTTTTGCAGCGTGCCAAACTCAGTCTGTATCGCTTGGACCAGCAATAAACAGTTAAACAGAAAAGTACCAAAATGCGACAAAATTTTGACATGAATACTGTATATGTATATATATACATGCGTACATATATATATATATAGATACATATATGCATAACACATACATACATTTCTACATACAAAAGAGGTAAGCAACGATAAGCAATCCTACGTTAATATCCCGCGGTAGTTTTGTTAGAAGAGACTCCCTGAATTTTTTTTTCAGTTACTTTTGTAAACGAGAAAGCTAATAATTTAAAAAGTCTTCAGTATATTTTAAAGAAATTTTTCAAAATTGTTTTACGTATTATTAACAAGATTTAGACTAAAAGCTAAACTACATGAGTTAATTTAATTATTCAACAGGTACTTGCCCTTATAAAGAGATAATTTTTTAAAAAAAACATGTTTTTTTTTCACTTATTTTGGTATATTTCAGTGATTTTTGAAAATATTGTAAAACTTCTGATCACAGGTAAGTGTCGCAGTAGTATATAATTTAAAGGGAATTAAAATATATTTAGTTGAATGGAGTGTAGGGTCTCTGGCATCAGCACTAAATCCTACTAAAAATTTATAAAAAATTCCCTGTATTTTAAATGTTATGAAATTTTTACCAAAATTATATTTAAGGCGTTCCTGTTGAAAAGAGGGTAAGTGCCAAAATTTCCGAAGAGTATTTTTTCACTGATACAAGTTTTTTTTTTCCAAGGCTAATGGAGTGGAATAGGGAGAAAAATACCTAGCTAGTTTGGTTTAGTTCTGTGCTAGGCACTGACCTCCTTTACCACGCCATTAGCCTTGGAACAAACCCTTGTACCAGTGAAAAAATACGTTTTGGAAATTTTGGCACTTACCTCCTTTTCAACGGGAACGCCTCGTTTATTTTCATGATTTTATATCACATTTGAACTAAAAATATGTGTATTTAATCAGTACTGTTCATTCAGTAAATGAATTTTGAAAGAAAAAAAAATGCTCCGAACGTACACAGATACCTTAAATCAGGGTTGGGCAAATTGCGGCCCGCTACAGATTTTTTTGTGGCCCGCCAAGACCGCCAGAAAATTCCGGACAGCTATAAAAACTGCCAAAGACTGCCAAAAAACTCCAAGACATTCAGAAAAACTGCCAATATTTAATTTTATTTGTGTTTATTGATTTTTATAGTACAATTTATACCTTTTCTGAAATGCAAAGTTAACTAATAAATGCTAAGTTAACTAATAATGCAAAGTTAACTAATAATAGATAAAATTTAATTTATTAAGAAAAAAAGCATTATTTTCAGTTTCGTAGTAAAAATATACCTTAAATATATACAAATTTAGTTTCAAATTAAACGTTAGTTTCTGCAGTATGTGTTAAAGCAGAAATTTTGTCTTAAACTCAATTTTTTTTGGAGTATTTATGTGCGTTAGCTTTGATATCACTTTTATCCAAAGCAAACTGATTATTGTTTATGACTATCTAACACAAATTATTTTTAACTTTCAAAAAAGAAACAGGTATATATTCATAAATCAAACATTGTTCTATTAACACGAAAAAAATTATGATTTTAAATCTCATACTCTTCAAGATATAGAATGTCGAAAGTGACACAATTTTTATACTTTTTCGACTTTTAACAGTCGTATGACCCTCTTAAACGATTCTGTACCGTTGAATTGAACGTTGTTACAGATTCTTCACTTATCTTTTTAAGTGAAGTTTTGAAATAGAAAATATATTTGATCTGTATGTTATTAGGCAGTAATATACGTCAGTGGTGCACCCGGGGGGGGGGGGGGGGCAAGGGGCCCTGTTTCCCCAAAGAAATAGAAATTGCATTATAAATATTGAATTTGCATTATAAATATTTTTATCCGTTCACCTCAGCCCCCCCCTGCCCCCCAAGATTAAATCCTGTGTGCGTCACTGATATACGGCAGAGTGTAAATGCAAAGTTAACGTTAATCTTTTAAATATTGCATTTCATTATTTAAAAGGTTATTTTATCTGTATACGTTTCTCGATATCGAGAAGTAACAATGAAACTAAAATCAATGAAATACGATTTTTTTTCCCCTCCAAAAATAGAAAAGCACAGAAAAAGTAATTTCTCAATGATCCATAACGTATGGGTGATGAAAATTTTTTTACGAGAAACTTTTTTAAAAGAGTGTTGTAACTTATTTAAAAGATTTCGATTATTTCGATTACCATATCACCTCGATACTTTACTTGTCTGTATCGAACCTGATTAGTCTCCCTTTTAGAGTGGCCATAGAACACTGAATATTTCAACTTATTTATTAAAAGATTTTAAATAAAGGTTGTTAACTTATTTTTTAAAAGTTTAAGGCTATTTAAAATAACTTACATATTTAAATAAATAATTAAATCATTTTACGACGTAAGTAAGGGCCTGTTCACATAGGAGTCCGTTGCGTTGCGTTAAGGAAAAGATGACGTTGAGGCGAAAATAAACCAATCATAGGCGTTAAAAATTTCATTGCTAATCATTTGGAGGCATATGATTGGTTTATTTTCGTCTCAACGTCATCTTTTCCTTAACGCAACGCAACGGACTCCTATGTGAACAGGCCCGTAGTGTAAATTGCGTAGAGGTTATTGGCCTTTAAGGTATACTTATAAATTAGGATTTCAGTGTTTAAGGTATAATCTTTTCTGACTACGATTAGAGGTGTGCAGAGACACTTTGTGAAAAGTACGACTGTGTGAAAAGTATTCATAAATTTTTGCTTATACAGTAAAACCTCGTTTATCCGGACTAACTGGGACCATAGGCAATCCGGATAATCAGGGTAATATGGGTAATAAGCAAGACAAAATCCTTAACTAAGTATATTTACCGTTTATTACGATGAAAAATAATGTTTTGTAACAAAATTACATAGTATTGGTTACAATACATTAAAAAACATAAAATAACTTTTCACATCATTTATTAACAAAGAATTGGTAAGTCTAGTAAAGCTTTCTTAAATCCAACAAAAAGAATTTTATTACCATAATTTATTGTACAATCTGTACAGGAACTGTACATTGAATCAAACTAAAAAGTGAATATTTGGCGTACTTGTAGTTGCGTTCTTGCTATCATAGTTAAAAATTATTATCTAATGTGAACATTAAATAAAGATAATGTCTACAAATCTAATCCGGATTATCCGGAGATCTGGATAAAGGACGGCTAGATAAACGAGGTTTTACTGTATTTTATTAGACATGGGAAAGTCGACAGAGCTAACAGTTTTATTTTGTAGTATGTTCTAAACTGATTTTTAAACTTTTTAACTTGTTATTTGATTGATTCGCAAATTTATATATAAAAAATATCATTTAATATCTTTACATTTAAAATTTGTACATTTATAATCATTATGATATACCTTTATTATCCCAATTAGTTCCCTAATGGTCAATTAACACTTCATTAATTCGGCAATTATTCCCCAACACTGCCTAAAAAAATTAAGGGGCCACCCGCCATCTTTAGCTGGAGGAGTGAAAACAGCTGTGGGGAAAGGGAGAAAATAATTAAAACATTTTCCATATCTGACGCAAGGTAGTGTTAATGCGTGGAGGTCATTGGCATTTATGGTGTACTCATAAATTACGATTACAGTGTCTAAGGCATAATCTTGTTGTTGTTGTTGTTGTTTCTAATGCCCCCTGGCTGGAATTTATTCCAGACCAGGTCCATATAAGGTATAATCTTTTCTGGGTAGGATTAGCATTTAATATAGAAACACCAATATTATATATATATATATATATATATATATATATATATATATATATTCAGTGAAGAGACATGCGATTTATTTTCCGCATTCTGATTTTATGGATCAAATAAACAGAATCCGTATTTCATGGATGATTCTAATTTCAACATGTCAATGTATAGAGTTTTAGCTCACTTCTACCCAGACTTGGGTGTATATAATTTGAAGTGGCACTCTAAATGAATTTGATACAAACACAGTTTATACATGAAACAATGTTTATTGAATTCGTTGCACGTATAGAATTTGCTTTTACAGCAATAAGCATACGTACTACTTGTGCGGAATATATATTAGCATTCAATAAAAATATACTTTGCAATACTCACAACCTAGAGAGTCAAACCAGAAGTTCTGCCACGTAAGGGCCCCCTAAGCACAAGCGCCGGTTAACACCTGGAGCTGCTTACCTCGTAGCTCCCTCAACTTGCTTATCTATCAACTTTTATCAACCTTAACAACCTTTTTCTTTAATCAAGCTGCATGGTATTTATACCAAGCGCGTATGCCGAAATTAGCATATCTCAAGCAGCTTCTTTAATTTATTCACTCAAAAGTTCGATTCTTGTGAATCGAATCTTATGTATATCTTACAAATGGATATTTAACAAAAAAACTATGGGTGTTTTGTTATATTATTTGAAGTATGATTTTAACTCCCAGCTTCTGATAACGGGGTATTCTAATTTTTTTTTAAATTTCCCACATTTTTGTCTCTAAATAAATAAAGAAAGAACGACTGAATTCTCTTAATTGTGCCAGCTCCATCATGATCTTTTCATCTTCCTAATAACAAAGGGTGAATTTATTCTTTTATTTTTCCTTGAGAATTAATTCCCCCTCCCCCCTAAAAAAAACTTCAATTATACGATGTTAATTCTTCTTCAAGCTAATTTTCGTTTCGGGTTTTAAAAAAAAATTCTTTCTTTTTACATTTATAATTTAACTATTCTCACTTAATTGGACGGGAGATAGCAATGCGATATTACCCTCGGTTCCCTTTTTCCCCCTCTCTTAGAACAATTTACCTCAAATGTCACACCTAATTGGAAGTCAGCCTCTCGTTTTCACCAAGCTGTCTTCTAATCAGGATCCACAAATTCGCGAGCCGTGATGACTGAACTTTATCGAAATTGTCACTTGCATCTGCTGCAGAAGAATTTTCTATTGACGCGTAGTTTATTATGGATTCCATTTCTATAGCCTCTCTTTCAATAAAAGTTCTATTTTAGTTTTACAGTTTATCCTTCTTTAACTTGTTTTATTATTGCTTGCGTTTCTTCTAACCATTTGGTCTAAAAATGGAGCAGTTATTGATTAAAAATGCTTGTCCACTTTAATGTAAGCTCTGTATTTCAGATGGTTCATTGCCGTACGATGGTATATGCGATAAATATTAAGGACAAGCAGAGATAAGACACAAAACTAACGTTTGTGTTAACATCGTTAAGTCAAAACACATATTGTAAAAATAAATATTTAGACACTGAATTTTATAATGTCCCCATTAATAGTATTAAAGAGAAAATGGAGATATGTGATAAAGTTTAGCTGTTGTGTTTCCGCTCCACTCATTCCCGAAAAAATATAATTTTTGACCATTTATAGCCATCTATTTATAACTTAACGTACAACAAGTTTATTGCCGAAAATTATGAAACAAGAAATTTTTCGAGGGGTATCATTTATAATTTTAAAACAGGTTTCGGAAGAAAGAATCTCTAATATAAATTTTAAGGACATTTTTGGTTATTTATGATAGAAAATAAGTGCAGGTAACTAATTTAAACTGTAAACAGTCTGATAGATATAGTTTCATTTTTCATAACATCCCATTCTCCTACGTCGTTCTTATTAATAATTATTTCTATCGTTGGAATGATCTATGACCGATTTGAAAATCGAATTCCCAGTCTCCAATATTCCAGATATATATTCTAACCATTAGAACATCGTACTATCTCATTAATTGATCATTCCGTATTATCTGATTCATTTTAAAGAGATAAGTTCGTCTTATAACAGAAAAAAATAAACAGAAATCAAGAACAAAAGAAATTAATATAAGACGTGAATTTGTCGAGAGATTGAACCTCGTGTCTGGATATATATATATATGTGTGTGTGTGTGTGTGGCTGGCTTGGTAGAAGAAGTCAATTTTCTCCAAGATGACTTTGTTTGCTTATGTCTCTTTAAAAAAATATTTTCAATGTAAGAGGTAAAGTCTGTAGAATAGTTTAGAAAACACTTTTAAAGCATCGTACAGACTTGGGTACTTCTTACATTGAAAATAATATTTTTTTAGCGAGACATAAACAAACAAATTCATCTTGGAGAAAACTGACTTAGGTACTTCTTGTACCAAGTTACAGATATCTATCTATCTATCTATATATATATATATATATATATATATATATATATATATATATATATATATATATATATATATATATATATATATATATATATATATATATATATATATAATATATATATATATATGTATGTATATATATGTATGTATATATATATATATATAAATATATATGCATATATATATATATATATATATATGTGTGTATGTATGTATGCATATATGTATATATGTATATATGTATATATGTATATATGTATATATATATACATACATACATACATACAAATTTAAAATTTTGAACCTATTTTTCTCCAGTGTAGTAATTTTCTCTCTAATAAATGTGCTATGTGAGTTCAGGGTGAATTTCGACGATCGTATTACACTTATCATCATGACATTGAAATGGTAAGGCTTTAAACACCTTTTAATTATCATTACTTTTCTATAGCATTGCTTTTTCCAATAACAGGTGAAATTCTGGGCGTTTGTGCCGCCACCGTCTTGCACGCAGATCTGGCATTCTTGGGTCTCTACGCCGTGAAACGATCCCACAGAGGCAAAGGACTGGGACGTCTGGTATGGCAGAGGGCGATGGAACACGTGAAGGACCGGAATGCTGGTCTTAATTCGGTACCAGAGCACTTGAGAACGTACCGGGATCTTGCTGGATTCAGGATCATGGCCCCTTGGTGTACGCTGGTGTGTGAGGGGCAGCCGGACTTCTCAAGAAGCATGAGACAACCAGAGGGTCTTGAGGTGACCTTTGTATATTTTCTTTCCTCTATTAAATAATATGGAATTAATTATTTATTCGCATCGTTTATAAAAATCAAAATTTATAGAATTAACTGATATTTATAGAAATATCTCTCAATAAATGTTTATTGTACTCTGAATTATCTATGATGCCACATTTATCAAAAGCTGACCTGCAGACAAATGGTTACCCTATTCATCAAAAACTATTTTTCGTAATCGGTGATTTTATTAATTCAAATTATTCAAATTACATTCAGTTTCCGGCTAAATGTATTCCAGCTCAAAATCTTACTTACATCACTCCATTCCTTTCCATTTTTTTAAGTCCCTCTCTCAATTAACTGGAATTTCCCAGCTTTTACTTCATTTTTTACCATCAACTGTGACAAAACTATTTTACCGAGTAAATACATGTCTTTCCACTTCATTCCAAACTATTCCATCTCCACCGACGAAACTTGTTTGTCATGCAAACGTATATGTTTCCAGAGACTTGCATTCTGTTCGGTCCAATCTTCCAGTACCTGTCATAAAAAAAAAAAATTATTATCCGAAGTTAACGTGTTTTCTTCTTTATGTCTAGCATCATACTCTGAAGACCAGTTTCTTCATCTCAGCTAAAGAAACGGTTTTGTAGAGTAAACATTTGTTATGTAAAAAGCAACTTCTCAAAGGGATTACTTCCAATTTCTTGATAAATCGCGGTACCTGGGTATATAACCATGATTTAAAATCAATTACATACTCTGAAGACAAGAATTGAAAATAAATAACACCCCCTCAAAATAAGAATAATAAATCTATGGTGCCCGGTATAAAAGGTTTTAATCAAAAACAGTGATTTAAATATACCAAGTTACTGGATTTTATACCAATCACAGAACAATAATTTTGACTTGAGTCTTTTGTACAAAGAAATGTACCTTTGTATTCAAAACTAGCTGAAAACCCGCACTTCGATACGGAGTACATTCAAATTAAATACAACGGTCAATGTATGCAATTAATGCCACTATATATATATATATATATATATATATATATATATATTTATAAAAAATACGACGATCAATATTCAAACTAAATCTAATAAGACATACTAAAGAATATAGTAGTACGTTAATATAGTACAGTTTGAGGAACATACTTTTACTGTATTTTAATATTTTTTAAGATAATGTCGAATCGTCTGCCGCATTAGCAAGAAAAAAATATTTTTTTGTCTATTTAGTTGTTATGACGTGACGATAAATTTATTTAAAGTACCAGAAAAAGAAATCACGTGATCAGTATTTAATAAATTAAATTCATTAGTATTTAATAAATTAAATTTAATAAATTAAGATTAATCTTTAAAAATTCGCCAAAAATCAGAAAATGGAGGTAAAGATTCGAAAAAGATTTCATTTTGAAGGAATTTTTATGACCTTTCTCGTGATATAAATTTTATAACCCTCAAATTATTATTTTAAATGCAAACTTAAAAAATGTTACTAAACCAGCTTAAAAATTCAATTTAAAAAAATCTATGAAGAATTTTTCAAAAATCTTTCTTAGTGCACCCCTACACTATAAGAAGGATCGCCATGCAAAATTTCAGCCCTTTAGGTCCAGCGGTTTGGTCTGTGCGTTGTATGTCAGCGAGTCAGTCAGTTATGGAACTGTTTTATATATATAGATTGATAGACCTAAGCCTTTTATACAAGTCAAAAGATTTTTTTTATCAGTACTAGCAACTATCTAAAAATCACTTTTTTTGACTTAAGCCCTTTATACCGGTCACCATAGAAATATTAAATATCGTACTTTTCAGACCATAAGACGCACCTTTTTACAAAAAAAAATCAGCATAAAATTGGGGTACGTCTTATAGTACGAAGGTAACATTAAAATAAAATGAATATTTTATTATATATATATTATATATTTATAATACTTTCATTTTATCTTTATTAAGTAAGAAATTTAAAATATCTTCATATACCTAACAAAATGCAAAATATTCTTTTCTAAAAATCTTCCTATGAATTTGACGACCGTCTTATGGTCCGAAAAATAAAGTATATGAAGGTGAAAATGGAACAGAGAAATTAAAACTAGTGAAAAAAGTAAAATAAATTTTATTAGTCCACTCTGGAAATAATTAGCAGGTGAAAAAAACCATTTTATAACGTTTATGAAATTTGGATCGAGGCAAAGTTGGTCTGTTAGTCAATTATGATAGTTATTACGATTTTCTGTCAGTACCGTTAGTCGAACCTAGGACTTTCTCATTGTAAAACTGACCTTTTGAACTATCTAGGCGGATTTCCGTCCATTCTTTCATATTATTTTCATTTTTCCTGAAAGCTAACGTCATAAAGTACGTAGCCTGAGGATATTTTTTAACGTAGGATTTCGTTCCTCGATAAGGGTCCTCCGGAAAGAAAAAATTCAGAGTCCGTCGCGAGTTATAATTTTGGCAGCACGCCAAACCCAGTAGCAGTAAACAGTTAAACAGAAAAGTACCAAAATGCGTCAAAAAAAAAAAAAAAAAAAAAGAACGGAAAAGAAAAGAAAAGAAAAGAAACGAGGTAAGCAACGATAAGTAATCCTACGTTAATAACCCGCGGTAGTTTCGTTAGAAGAGAACAAACTGAAATGTTTTTTTTATCTTTCTTTCGATAACTCCCAATAAAATTTACTTCATATATTTGTAACTGTCCATCGAGATTTAAAACTAGCTTTCCGGAGCCTTTACAACGATTTTCTGTCAAGACTGGCGTTTTTGTGCTGTTCGGATTCTTTCGACCTCAAAAGAAAAAAAAAAGTTTTTAAAAAAAATTTGTCGAAGAAAATAACGGGAAAAAAATTAAAAAAAAAAAAAACAGGAACTAAAACTAAAATGTCTGAATCCTAATTTTTAATAGAGCTGAAATAATTACATTTAAAGTACTAAAATATTTTCATTTTATAGGGGCGCGATGTCCCAGTTGGCAAGGGCAGCGGGCCAGTGATCTGAACGTCTCTGGTTCGCTGCAAATCCATCGCCGTGTACACTAATGATGGCTGGTGCAAGTAAAATCCGTCGTGGCTGCAATGTCCTCCAAGTTCGCAAATTTACCTCTGGACGTGCGGAGTCAAGTGTTTCGGTCATTTGACTCGGTTCTAAATTACGGAACCGGCTTGTAGGGGGTAATGCTGGCCACCTATACTGTGCCCCCTTAAATAAATGGCCTGCAGTCTCTGCTGCAAGTGTAATTTATTAAGTTCCAAAAATCGCTATATGTAACAACAACATATTTTCATTTTATAACTTCTACATAGGATCTGCAAAGTATATCTGCGATCTCATTATCATTAATAATATTTTTGTCCCAAGTAAAGCTTAGAAAGAAAATGGAAGAAATGATGGATCAAAATAACATTAATACTAGAAGTAATGGGACCAAGCTACATGAGTGCTATTTCTTCTCAAAACTACCGATGTATATAATTACATACAGAATATTTTTGAACAAGTGTGAGAGATTTGCGATTTTATTGGACATCTTTTGTTAGTCCAGTCTCTCATATGTTATTTTTTCCGCATAAATGAATTAATTTGAATGCGAATGTCCTTCAGTGAGATTTTAATGATAAGAAAGCATCCCTTTCAGAAAATTTCTGACTGTGTACCTGGTCTATTTTGTAGAAACACCTGTTAGAATCTGTGCCTGGCGCCTCCGTTTGAACAGGCCGCGTTTGCTTCTTATTCCCATACCTTAATTAGAAGCATACTTTATTCTAGTGAGGAGTGGAAAATAGATTTCTCAGTCAGAAGTGGTTTACATCTACCGATTTTCAAATCATGTCTGAAGCGCATCAGTATCTTAAACGGGTAGATCTGACGAGAAAAATTCGTAATAATCGTACATTAATTGATATGTCAACGAGGCGATCGGCATATTCTCCGAATAATATTCTATTAAAAGAAGCATCTTATGAAAAATAAAACTGAAAAATCTAAATGTCAAACCGTTATCGCATCTTATTACCGTACTTTTCAGACCATGAGACGCACTCACCTTTTTATATAAAAAATTGACTTAAAATTGGGGTGCATAAATATTATATATATTTATTATATATACTATATATATTTTATACATATATTATTTATTATATTATATATATATATATATATATATATATATATATATATATATATATTATCACCCGTGTGGTGATTGGGTTAAGACGTCCCAATGTAGCTCATGCATGTCGTAAGAGGCGACTAAAATGGGTACCTAGCGTCTGGGGGTATAGCCGGGCAACCTGCCCCTGGGGATTATATCAGGGGACTGGTCCTCCAGGTTGGGTATTGGACGTGTGGATGACTACCCCATCCTGTTTTTAAAAAAATAATAATAAATAATAATAAAAAATATTTAAAAATTAAAAATAATAATAATAAGTTCCGAAATCTGATGAAGAAACTAGCCGAACTGCCTTATGGGAACGATCTGGAAAACGCACTATGGACTTGAGAATTGGAAGTTGGAATGTTTTGTCTTTACTCTGTTGAATCAGATTTTAGAGTGATTGGAGTGAGGAACTGGCAGACCAGGTCTAGAAATAGGTTGTCCTGGAGGAATCTTCAACAGAAGGCCCTGGCCTACCCTGGGCTGTCAAGTCAAATATTATGATGATGATATTATATATATATATATATATATATATATATATATATATATATATAATCTTCATTAAGTAAATTGAAAATATCTTTACATACCTAACAAATAGAAAATATTCGTTTCTAAAAATCCTCCCATAAATTCGAGGGGCGTCTTAAGTCCGAAAAATACGATACTGACATGAAACTTGTGGAACAATGCATAATAGGAGCACACAGTTACTTTCTTTGTTTTCTCATTTGTTACTGTGCTGCTATAATCTTTTCGTATAATGCTGCTCTCACCCCCTTCTAACAAACTTTGCCGCTCTTGCCTGTAATAAAAACTGCTTTGTTTTAGGCTGAACTTTCATGCTTTTCTTTTCTATCTTTGGAGAAAAACTAATAAGATTACCAATGTACAATTAATCTTTGCTTGTTGAGAATTAATGATAGATATTATCATCCCATTCAAACTCGTAGTGAATGTCGTTTTGTTGGCTATCAACGATTTTTGAAGAACTACCAATTATTATAATTTTGACCAGCTTGATTTTACCAACAGTTCCTAACACTTACAGATGTGTTTTTGTCAGGCATTTTTTTTATAAAACTGTTGTTCATTTAGATGGTGGCGGAAGATCATAAAAAGTCATCAGGATACAGATATCCTGTGTCTAGAGTTCTGGTGAAAATGTCGTTGTGCAAAGCAAAAGAAGAAAAAAAAAGCTATCTTTGCTTAGTATACTTCCGTTCCAGAAATTTTTGTTTCCAGTCAAAATCTTTAATGCGCTTGTTGTTTTTCTTCTTTTTTAATGATTCTTTTCGTCATGTAGAACTCATTATTATAAACTAAAATAATTGTCTTTACACCTTTATGAAAACTGGATTTTCTTGTCACGGGCACCTTTATCTGGTTTTCTGTGTAAGAAACCTATACTAAAAATTTCTTTTAATTAAAAATTCTTCTGTTATTAAATTTATTTTTACTTTATTGTTTTCATATGAAGATTCGCTTGACTTCTTGCCCTTCACAACATATACACCGCTGTTAACTGAAATTGCAACACCAACAAATACTTGAGTTACAAAAATGAAATTTATTTGAGCGATGATATGTGATACAGTGTACAAATGATTGAAATTCTAAAATTTAAAAGTAGAATCAGCTTCTAAAATAAATATTTTGTTTGCCTACCTTTAGCAGTTAGGATTGCTTGTCCAAGGCGAAGCACTGATCGATAAAGATTATGGATGGCTCTCTGTGAAATGTCGTTCCACGTTCATTCACCACGCAATCACAATTCTTCAGTTGTGACTGCGGGTGATTACAATATTTGAGTCAGTTTCGAGCAGTCATATCTCATACGTGTTCTACGAGGAACAAATCGGATGACCGAGCAAGCCAAGGAGAAGGTGAAACTTATTAGTCACAGAAGAAACATTGTACAATTCGGGCAACACGAGGAAATAGCACTGTCTTGTTTAAAAATAGCTCTAGAGAAGGTTTGTAGAAGGGTACGATTTCAGGTTTCAAGACCTCTCTGATGTACCACTAACTGTTCAGAGTACCTGGGATTCGTATAAAGTGAAAGAATAAATGAAGTGAAATAGCACCCCAGATCATTACATTTGGATTAAAACTTATACTATGACTCTCTGCAGTACATCTTTCCAGATACAGTAAACTACTATATCCGCGAACAGTGTTCCAGACATCATGATCATCCAGATTAAATTTAGACTTACCAGAAAACACGATTCGCTTTCATTCAGCTATCCTGTCTTCGTTGGTGCTACCATTATAGATCTGACATCTATGGTACAGAGTTAAAGATTGTCGCAGAAACGGAAGCCAGGTTACGGGCCTCCTCTGCAGTAACGGTCGACATGCGCAACACATTTTCATACGCAGCTTAGATTTTAATCATTCGCATATGCATATACCATGATAAACTACACTTAGATCAAATTTCAGATCAATTCTACAACTCTTGTTGTTGCAATTTCAATAACAGCACCATATAATGCTTTATACTTATTATTATTTTTATTATCATTTAGGTAGTGCCTGTTCGTGCTTCAGTCCTGTCTGCAGTCATCAACTACGACGCTGGTATTCATGGCTACGACCGGTCCAAGATAGTTACCCTCGGTTCCTCTGAGGAAGACAGTATTACCCTGACGGCCATCCGGACCGGAACGAGTCGGGTGTGCGGCTACGGCACCCTGAAGAAAAACGTGCAAAGCTCGCTGTTGGTGGGACCTTTGTATGCAGACAAAGCTGACATTGCCGAAATGCTGTTGCGGAGACTTATAGAAGAATATCCCGGAGAAAGCTGCGACAGAATTACGATTGCTGTCACCGAATGCAATGAAGATGCCATGCGTTTAGTTGATGGGTGGGGTCTCAATGACCGAACCAAAGTACCTCGATGTTATACGAAGTCGCAAGTTAAAGCTAATTTCCGGAAAGTATTCGGACAACACGCTCTAAATTTTTCACCGTTTTAAGAGTTGGTTTTTCTAGGGTCGCTGAAAATGTTCGAGATGAATAAAAGAAAAAAAATATTTCAGTTTGTAAAAATTACAGCTTGTTTGACGTATGCCAGGAAAGAAAATGTGTATAAGCTTTTCCCTTTTCTGATAACAATATATTACTCGTTAATTTGTTCCGACCCCAAACAACATTTCTTTTAGTGTATATATGTGAGTTTTTATGAGTCTGAAAGCATAGTAAACAAGGAATATAAAGGAGAAAAATCTAAAAAAGCGCGAAGTTAACTCTTTTATAATTTGTCGTGCCCATTTTGGTGTAATGAGTTTTATAAATTAAACGAATTTTATCACAACATGTCGTTAGGCGAATTATAGCTTTTGTTTACCTGTAGGGTATTTTTTATTTACTACTGTCAATTTGCCAGTTGATCTTACATGTGATGCTTTTGTCAGTTTTCAAGTGTATAATAGATAATACTTTTGTGATGACAGTATCATATATTCAGAAGTATACGTGAATTTAGAGGTGTCCTTGGTACTTTTCTTTTTCTAAAAATTCATCATTTTTTTTTTCTATATATAAAGATTTGTGGCTGCGAAGGCATGGTTTGGTCGATGTTTCCAAATTGTAAAATAGTATTAAAATATTTTCACATATTTTTTTTTTGCAATTTTATTTTCACATACTTTTTTTTTGAGTACCAATCTATGCTTGAGATTGGTACTCATACATGTTTTTTTTCTGCCAAATTCCACAATTATTTGTACTTATAAAGATTTTAAAGTTTCATCCATCCGTTTAAAAGCTAGACTCATTTGAAATTAATTTTAAATGAAAAATGTGAATTAAAAAACAACCAGTATTTGTGAGATTGTCCTGCATCTCTGACGGGAAAAAGCATCCGGAAAAATTTAAAAGGGAAATTGCGATCTAGAAATGACTTCATTGACTGGACACTGACTTCGAATTCTTGCAAGTTGAGGGCAGTTAGCACGGGCGTACATATTTTCGGTACAATATTCACATCATTTTACCCAACTATTTTAAGAACAGCAGCAACACATTTACACTTTTTTACCTGTAAATTATTAATCCGATCATAAAAAAATAAATACGAGCAGATTAATATGTTTACGTTCTGATATCATAATATGCATTCTAAACAAAATCGCTAAACGTGTTTATTTAGGGATTGGACACACACAAAAAAAATAAATAAATGAATGAATGAATATAAATATAAATATAAATAAATGAATGAATGAATATACATATAAATATAAATAAATAAATAAATGAATACAAATATAAATATAAATAAATAAATGAATAAATAAATTAATTAATTAATTAAATAATTAAATAAATTTCTGAATTCGGGAAACCAAACTCGGGTTGATTTTATACAACTTAGGCTAAATAGGTTGTTCTAAATAAATAAATAAATGAATAAATAAATATAAATATTTAGATTAGGCTCAAGGATGATTGAAAAAAGAAACGTGGTTCTACAACTGCTGAATTCTTTGATAAAAAAATATCAAATATCAAATATCAAGAAGTATTCTAGGTTAATTATTTTGTTGCTGTATTCCTAGTGTAATTGTTTCGTGACGATCTTTTGTGATACGTTGCAGTGTTTCTTCAGAATCATAATATTAAACGTATTCAACTCTGCTTTATCTGTGATTTTAGAAAATTATTTCGTCGCTGTGTGCTTACGCTAGAATATAACGTATGAAACTACCATAAAATCACTTACGAGCGACAACTGTAATCTAAGATTATCAGAAGCCCAAAAAGAGCTTTAAAAGGCTTATAGCCATTCTCCCATATATATTGTATGGTTGAAATGAAATTTGTCTCAATAACGATGGGACTGAAAATTAGGAAGAAGAGACGAGCAATAACAATGATTTAACTGCCTGATACCCATGTAAAACTGTGATGCTTATAGTTTGATTTGTCATTGTAACTTTTGCTCTGAGAAATTGAAATAAATGTTCATTTATTCATGTATAATGACTTATCAAGAATAATCTTGTTTGTGAACAGTAATTGACTATGAGTTATTTTCGCTCTGAAACTCTATTGCCTTGAGAACATGCCTCTAGCAGCAAAGTAATCACTTCCCTCGATAAATCAGAGCCTGATTATCTCATGGGCAAATACATCATTCGCTTAAACGATAATTTTAGAAACTCTTAAGCAAGGATATCAGAGGAGACTTTAAAACATATTATTGTGTACTAAAAGTCTCCCTTTCATTAAGTCCGTGATAAATAAAGTATTATTATCTCCAGGCTTTACTGTCAAAGTACCGACAGTAAAGGTGCTTTTTATTATCGCTATTCGGAAGTTCTTCAACTCTTCAAACAGGACTCAGTCTTCTTATTTGCCACGCGTGAAATCCTTTCCGATTTGGCTCGTTTCACGTTGAGCTTTACATCTGGTTACAGTTACAGTTACACTACGACATATCAGCGCAGCCCTATGGACTGCTCATAAAACTTCATTTTTTTCTTCGTAATATATTTCAAACAAAATGTTGTTTTTATATACAACAGTGTAGACCAGGGGTTCCCAACATTTTTTTCTACGTCGACCCCTTTTAAAAGAATGATTTTTTTTCATCAACCCCCTCACATTTTTCTCTATAATATACAGCAGGGGTGGCCAACTGGTCTATCACGATCGACCGGTTGATCTTCGACATGATTTTAGTCGATCGCGAGCCATAATTTCATAAATAAATGGACTATGTTAGTGATAAGCGGCTCATTTTCCATTTAAAAAATGAGAACTAGTCGATCGCCGAATAAAAAATTATAGAAAAGTCGATCGCCAACTAAAAAAGGTTGGCCAGCCTTGATATACAGCATACAACATAATTATAACACTAATAATTGCACATACAACACTTAAAGATAATAATTTGACTAAGAATATCAACAAAAATTAGAAAAAGTGGTACATTAGGTTTATGTTTTATTATTTTTGTACTATTTTCATTTTTAATTTCACAGGTACAAACACGATTTTAGAAACACAGATTGTAATTGCACGAAAGTTCGATTTCAGTTAATGTGGTGGTTGTGCTTGATGCATTGATACAATTTTTTTAATGTTTGGCCTGACATTGCTTATCATTGTACAGTCACAATAACTAACATAACGAATATAACTATATATTTATATATAGTATTAAAACGGATATTATCTAATAATTAAATTCCTAAAAATTTAAATAAGTTTTAAAACGGAAAAATTTATTATTGACTCCCAATAGACCCCTGGAATACTATAGACCCTTTTTATACCTCCATCGACCCCAAGGGGTCCACCTGAACCCCGTTGGGAATCCCTTGTGTAGAAGATCAGAAAATTTTGCTCTGCCTCGGTGAGGTATATAATGGTGAGGATTTTTGCATTCCGAGACAATTTTACCTCTCAGTATTAAAATTCGATAAGCCGGAAAATATTTTTTAAGGTCAATTTGTTTATTTTAGCAGCAGTTTTTCCATATTTACTGTGTGACCAGTTACTACCAAGTAGTATTTCCGTTTGTTGTTGTTTCTAATGCCCCCTGGCAGTAATTTATTCCAGACCAGGTCCATAGAGGCTAGCGGGTTGAGAAATGCGGCTCTGGTTTATAATCGCACCACAAGTGTCAGAGTCCGCTTTAGCCAGGTGCCACCTCAATTTTGACCGAGCACCCCCACGGACGGGTCTTCTGGGGGGATCGTACTCTCTGCCACCCTCTCTAACGTCATAGGTGGACTTTTTGGCCTACGAATTTAACGTGCCCATATTCGGCCTAGACAAGGAGGTATTTAACGGCGCTTGTCGGGATTCGATCCGAGCACCCTCAGTACCGAAAATCGACGCGCTTCCGCTAGGTTACCTCGAGCCCTTGTTTCCGTTTAAATCTGTCTCCCTAACCATTACTTTTTCCGATAAACTTATAATCTAAGTTGTCTGCCATTTCAGGAATTACTGAATTATTTCGTTCGCTCAGATACGTATAGGGAGAAAATCAAACTTGAAATCAAATTTTCTTTTCTTTTAACTAAGTACATTTTACCAGGGTCTATAAATAAATTTCTAAACCTTTTTTGCATTTTTTTTTCTGTTTTTCGCGTAATTAGCTCGGAACAGTTGAAGGGAAATATACAGGGTGGTCCAAAATTATTGAGCGCATTTCATATTTGAAAAAAAATGAAATGTACATGTTTATTGTTTTCGTGGAAAGGTAATTTAAAACAGCTTTACACGACAAAATTTTAAACCTTAAATAACTTCCACAAAAGCCGGTAGATGGCGCGACAACATATCGCTAGAAAATTTACTAACTGCGCCATTCTGCAAATGGTTACCGTACAGGAAAAAGCAATGTGCGTTTTGTGGTTCCGTGAAAGCAAATCCATTGTAACTGTTCAGAGATGTTTTCGTTTAGAATACTGAAATCGTCGTCCTCCAAGTAAGGACTCTATTAAACGCTGGCACCAACAATTTAAGGACACGGGAAATGTGGAACATAGGAAAGGCGTTGGTAGGCCATAAACAGAACACACTTCCCGAGTCCTTCCAGTTCCACATTTACCGTGTCCTTAAATTGTTGGTACCAACGTTTAATAGAGTCTTTACTTCGAGGACAACGATTTGAGTATTCTGAAAGAAAACGTCTGTGAACAGTTACAACGGATTTGCTTTCGCTGAACCACAAAACGCACATTGCTTTTCCCTTTAAGGTAGCCATTTGCAGACTGACGCAATTAGTAAATTTTTCTTTGCAAAATGTTGTCGCGCCATCTACCGGCTTATGTGGAAGTTATTTAAGGTTTAAAATTTTGTCTTGTAAAACTGTTTTAAATTATCTTTCCAAGAAAACAAACATGTACGTACCTCTCTTCTTTTTTTCTTTTTTTTTTTTTTTCAAACATGAAATGATCTCAATAATTTTGGACCACCCTGTATAACAGTACCTTTTAGGGGGTTAGATAAAATGGAGATTTCAAAGCATTTTTTTTCTTTCTCCTCGAAAAATGGGCAAGTAAAATGGCTCTATATTTCTTTTACGTGATTTTTTAACTTCCTAAGCATGTTTAGAAATTTTAATTAATTTTAGTCATTGACAGTCCTTTAAATAGTATTTAAATATGACTATCATATTGTAATCCGTTTTAACTAAATACTTTTGCTAGGATATTATAAAATCAAAGGTACACAGGCACATATACAGGGAAAGAAAGGTAGATTAATTGATTGATTGACGGATAGATGTGGGCGTGTGGGCGTGTGGGCGTGAGAGGCAGGGAGATGATAGTTTCATCATCTGTTATATCAATAGGTTTATTTATATAACGGAAAAAAAATCGTAATTCCCTAAAATACAAATAGCAAGTGCAGAGGGAAATATATATTTCTATAGCAGAAGATAAACTTTTAATACTCTGATATGATGAAAGCAAGTGCTTAGCTTAACCTTTTCCTTACGGGGGTGGGGTGGATTATTGTAGAAGAGCCACAAGGAAAATAGTTATGGCCCTTATGGCTGATCATTATCCGCTTACATAGTTATTCTACTTCCTATTTTACACAATTAGCACAAGTTTCCCCCCCCCCCCGCTCTTTTTTTTTTTTTTTTTTTTTTTTTTTAAATATACACAAAACCAAAAGGTTGGGTCGTTTATATTTGTATCTTATGGGGTGAGGTGGGGGTTTGGGGTGCCTTGAGTGGATTGCAGATCTGTACTGTATATCCGGCATCCTCGGGCCCTACATGAATGCAAAATGGCACCGAACCTGGGAAATTAACCCTCGGCTGCGAGTAAGGGTATTGCTACGTAGCTTCCGGTTGTCAGTTTGAACAAGGCGTTAAGCGAAAGCTGGGGTCGCCGTAATTTCTGAATGCTTACGGGGTGGGGTAGCATGTATCCCAAGAATACGGGTCCAAGAATGAATATATATATATATATATATATATATATATATATATATATATATATATATACACTCACACGCACACACACACACACACACACACACACCGTAATGGCACCGTACACACGCACACACACACACACACATATATATATATATATATACATATATATATATATATATATATAAACACTCACATATATATACACATATGTACATACATACAAATATATATATATATATATATATATATAACACCTTAATGACCGTTCTTACAAAATGGGTATGAAATTTCCCTTTCTAAAGAGGGAATAGGAAAAATGGGCCCCGTGAGCTAAAGGTTAATATAGAAGAGTGTAAGTAAATAGAAGAGACGGGCTTGAGGGAAATAAAATCCATTACTCTTGTAAGCTCATGAGAAAAAAGATGATAATGAATTACATAAAATGTAAAAAACAATGTAAATATATTCTTCATCAACCACTTTTCAAAAGATTTGTGTGGTCCGACGAAGGTGAAAAAAAAAAGTATTGGGTCTGGAAAAATTAAGCATTACTTAAATACAAAAGATTCAGAGATAACTTTTAAATTACGAGTGCTCAATCGCTTTTATTAAAGAACTGTCGCAGTCGTTGATCACCTTATTCATCCTTGAATTCATTTAGAATATGATTGACAAGACAACAGTTTTTTAAAACGGGAAAGCAGGAAATTTTAAAAAATGATGACGTTATATTAACGTCGATCAGTGTGATCGCGCGTTCGACACACCGAAAAGAGTAGCATTTTTTAAAAATGCTGTACACATATAAACAAAAAACAGCGAGACTTACCGAAAAGCGACCTCGAAAAAGAATAGCACGTAATAACACCTAAAAATCTCGGAAGAGAAACGGAAGAAATCTGAGTATTAGCAACAACTAAATATTTTATAAAAATCTGTAACTGAAGAACAGTACATAACTGTGAAAATGTGGGAATGTATGAGGAAAGTATTTCTCGTCCTAAAGTTGGAAGTAACTTTAAGTGAAATATGATAACCAGTGAAATTGAAAAACATCAATTCAACCAAAAGGGAAAAAATTGGTGAGTAAGGCCGTCCGCACACGGAGCAACTCAAAAGAAACTGATAACCGACTCCAATCACAAACCAGTCCGTGATGAGTCGCAACCTATGTAATTGAATGGAGCCACGCACACTGCGCAACTGGTTACAAACCCGTCAGCAACGCGTTTGTAATCAGTCGCAGGCAACTCAACGTGTCGAGTCGCTAGCAACTTCAGTCGCCAGTTTCTCTTGCGTTGTGCGTGTTACACAATCTATGTTACAGCCGCTCTTTTAGCCAGCTGCCAAATAACGTACACGAGTCACGTGACTTCTGCCTAGCGATGAAATGAAATTCCAACGTTTTTTGTTGTATGGAATATGTGCGCCCATATATACAGTCCATTTTTAAACGATTGATCAAAGACAATCTATTGTGACGATTTTTTAAAATAAATTAATTTCTGATAATAATTTAACTAAAAATAATACACGGAATAATGATGTTCTTCCTTCCATGACAGGTCGCAAACTATTGATTTGAATCACTTTTGAGTCGGCCCGTGTGCGGAGCCGCATCACTAACGAGTTTGCAACCGATAAGCAATTTCAGTCGCTAATCAGTTGAGTTTCCTTTGAGTCGCTCCGTGTGCGGACGGCCTAAGTGTGACGCTCCAAAGTTGACAACGTTCGAAATGGTATTTTATGCGAGTTCATTAAGAAAATACATACATACATACATACTCACCTCATGTGGTTTCTGGGGAGATTACTCGTTATGGCTCTAATACAGTTTTCAGTTGATACAAGAAAAAGTGTGGAATTTTAGATAGGAACTTGAATGTTGTTAAAAATAGACAGGATCTCAAAAGCTTTAGAATTTATGAACATTTTCTGTCTGGTTAAGAGGCACATTACACTGTCAGCGTTACTTGGAGTTAAATTTTTTTAACCAATCACAGAACTCAACAACTTCGTTGCTAATCCTTTTTGAGCCATCTAATCAGTTAAAAATTTGCACTTACGCTAACGGATGTAAACTGAATGACCCCTAAAGGCCTATTCATTTTTCATCCGGAGCGTTGCGTTACGTTACTACGTTGGCTCCGAGATTGTTGACGTTATAACCTGCGATTGGTTTGACATATCACAGGGTCTATGAAATGGCCTCTGTGATTGGTTAAGATTTTTTAACGCCTACGCAACGTAATCGCTCCGGATTCAGTGTGAACAGACCGCAAGACTTCAATAATCATGCAAAAATTTTAGGAGCATCACTACAGTCTTCATATGAAGTCCATCATCGTCAGCGTTACTGTCGTCGGAATATTTTCAAGCAATCATAAAACTCCACAACTTTGGGGCAAATCGCTTTGAATACTGTTAAGCGATTGAAAGTTTTTCATGTGACTAACGCTGATGCTGATGGACACTGACTAACTGTGACACTGATGGAATATGAACAGCCCCACAGTGTCTTATGTTTTTTCAAAATAAACAAAGCTTTGTCAGATATTTGTAAAAGATATCTAAGTGTACTAAAAAAGTATTTTTTATCTCTCCCTTCTTATATAATTATTGTCACCTGAAAGTTATTTTGTAAAAATTTAGAGTTAAATTAAATAATGCGTGGAACTACTACCAAAGTGCTGTCTGAAATCCAGGTACAACGTCACTCTTTCGAAGCAAACGCATGTGTGTTCTTTGTTTACATTTCATTAGAATTGAGAAATCCTTCTGTGAATAATATCTTTATCACTTTCCTCTTTAACTTTTGTCTAACGCCTTCGTATCATTAGCAAGTAATATCCTAACTGACAAGGAAGGGAGTAATTATAAGTTTATTTGCAAACAGTATTGTGCTATAATAAGAAAATTAGCACCAAAACTCATGAAACAACTCGGGGAATAAATCGTAATTACTTCAGATGTTTACTATAAATAACTGAAAAGTATGCTCAATACGAACTTCAAAAGCAAATTGAGATATCTTCCTCCGATGTAATAAGGAAGAATGCCTACACAGAAAACCAAGATAGGCAAATGTGCTCTCGGAATATTGTCATTCCTCAGCGAAAATGTGAAAGGTGGAAATACCAACATCAGCAGAAAATATTATAAACCATGGAGTAATGAAAACACGAGAAGCATAGAAGAGGCTAGAAATACCAGACAAAATATAAAAAGAAGGGAATTGTAGGTGTTCTGTTACTTTGCATCTTAAGGGCCTGTTCACATAGGATTCCGTAGCGGAGCGTTAAAGTATTGAAATATATTTAACCAATGACAAACCTCCAAACGATTAGCAACGAAATTTTTAATGCCTATGACTGGTTTATTTTCGTCTCAACGTCATCTTTCCTTTAACGCTCCGTTACTGGACTCCTATGTGAACAGGCCCTAAGAGGAAAGCTGAATTTGCTCTTGAAACTCGAAATGATCTTAATTTACAATTATATCATAAGATGTAAATATCATAAGATCTTCCTGTTCTCTAATATTATGCTGTATATAAAATTTTATATTTCATTGTTGCCGTATGATGTCGGCTGAATGACTTGTTGACGGCAAAAATATTTTACAGAAAAAAAATTAACACTAAAAATGCTAAAGGGGCTCTAGACTGAAGGGGGAAAAAACGATTCGAATATTTTTGGAAAAGGATCAATGAATTATAAACAGTATTAAAAAAGGTTTTTTTTGATGATCACGGAGATGTTACTTCTCAGTATAATGGGAGATAACTTATTTCGATGTTTTAAAATAATGTACTAATTAAAATTATTGTACAAATTAATAGTATTGTATTTAAAAAACCATTATTTCAGTACACAATTGTCCTTAACTTCAATTTTTCATAACCTAAGAATAGAGGCGGGTAATTCAACGAGTCACGGTGATCTGCAGAATATAGTATATGTTTATAGTATAGTATATGTATAATATAGTATAGTATATGTATCCAGCCTAGATTCCGAAAAGGGAGAGGGAATAAGAAAAATTGCAGACTTATCATCTAAGCTTTATATGAGTAATATAATTCAACTTACAACACATTCCCACCCATGATAGGGTGAATACGTAAATTAAGTCCAAGGCGTAAAGAGAAAATTATATAACTAAATGACATTTTACATGGGATACTGAAAAAGTTTTTGTTTCTGCAAGAATTTTGGTTGTTCCAGATTGAAATTTTAATAAGTATTTTGTTTATAAAAAAACTATCTTGATTTTTAAACTGGTTGCTCAAACAATGTGTAGTACTAATAGTGAGAGACAGAAGGTTAAAGTTTAAGAAATTTTTATTCTAAGGGCCTGTTTACAAGGAAAAGATGACGTTGAGACGAAAATAAACCAATCATATGCCTCCAAACTATTAGCAATGAAGTTTTTAACGCCTATGATTGGTTTATTTTCGTCTCAACGTCATCTTTTGCTTAACGCAACGCACGGACTCCTATGTGAACAGGCCCATAATCTATAAATCATGAAGCTACAGTATCTGTAGCTTCATGCTATAAATTTAAAATGTCTTAAAAGTAGTAAAAAGAGATGCCAAATTTCTTGGTAAAATAGCCCATTTCAGCAAGGAAGTGGATGAAGAAAAAGAGTCTATGATTATCATATGAAAAAGGGACGAAAATGACAGGAAATTTATAATGTACTCAATAAACCATTAAGTGTAAAAAAAATTAACTTGTTTCAAATATTATGTCCAAAGAAAGCCTCCATGATCATTGTCGATGTCGATTAAACGGTATGTCTATATCGTAATCGTAAGGAAAGTAAATTGTGAATAATGTAAACATTTGTAGTTGATCCGAGTTCCTATTACAACAGTGCGTGAATTTAATAACGTGGTAGATGCTGTTGTAGTTTGAAAGATATATGTCACATTCAGATATACTAAGTTTCGTATAAAGGAATGTACAAAAGTTTTTCGTTTATTTTTTTTATTACTATGTACGTCTAAATAGTTTTATTTACATCTATACGGGTGATATTCTTCAAAAGTTACTGGAAGTTGTATGATTTTTACTAGTATTAATTATTTGACTGAGAAGTATGGAATTAAAAGATTTCATTGGAGGAGTAGCGACTATTTGTACAATAGCTGTATTTCTTTCCGGCATGTAAGTTGTTAATTTATTATTTAAAGGCGAAAATACTTTCATATTTTATTACAATTTAAAGTTAAAAAATGACATATTAAAGCTAATAAAAACTGGCCATTATTAGTGATCAAAAGTTTTGATATAAATGTAAAAAGATACTTATTTTTACTTTCTTTAAATTTCAGAGAAATATGTCGAAAGATTTGGAAAAATAAATCAACGAAGGATATATCTCCCCTCCCATTTCTTTCTGGTTTAATCAGGTATTTTTGTTAACTATTGTTTAATTATTTTGAAGATGGGATCGTGTAATATTAATTTTACTCATATTTCTGTGTATTTCTTGGAATGGTTTCATATCAGTGTAAGTTCTAAAATTTTAAGACGTAGTATTTTCTATACTTCATTACTAATAAATTTATCATTGCAGTTGTTCATTTTGGCTGAGGTATGGCTTATTAATTGAAGATTCATCTCTCATTATTGTGAATACGACTGGCACCGTACTGCAGGCTTTGTATATTTGCTGGTACTGCAGATATAATGTCATGGAAGTATGTTAACTTCTTTAAATATTTAATTATAAATCTTTTTTAATATGTTAAATAGAATTCAGTTTTTTTCTCTTTTGGTATAGTTGATTTATATAAGTTAAAATATTTAAGCATTTAGATGGTATTTTACTCTTAAGTTTTTGATATACTAACTTCATAACTTTCAATATGATTTCATCCTATTTTTTTCCCATGTGTAAAAAAAGTATCATTTTTTAAAACTTAATTTGTATTTTTAAAAAATGACGAAATTATATCAATTATAATTACAATATCTAAGAATTCTATCAATAAAAATTAATTTTATTTCAGATCAGTTTTTTATCAATAAAAATTTATTCTCAAGGAAAAAATAAGGATTGTTACATAGTAAATTTTTATAACCATTTACAACTTTGATCAGTTCATATTACATTCTTAAAAATTTACATTTTTCCGTTGATAATTTATGAATTATAAAAGAAGATAGCCTGGTAATTGCGAAGTATTTTCTTTTATCATCATTTTATAGCAGTAAATAAATAGCTGGAGACAGTAATGCATTTATAAACCTATCAAATTTGAATACTGATTCAGATGGCTGAAGAATAATATACTTTTTCCTGAATATAAGAATATATGATTCTTATAATAAGGATATTGACTCTTTCGTATAAAATATAAGTTGTCAAACATGGTTGCAAAGTTACACCTTAAAATTTGCGAACTACTTTGTAGTCAGTATCAGGGGCTTTTAATTAAATGCTAAGGAACAATGAAGTATTGTCCATTCAAAGAAAAAGGTATAAATTTTGAAATAATTCATCTAAAGACAGATAGCTCCACAAAATCCATCACCACCAGAAAAAAAATAAAAATTTTACTTTAGAATTTGTTGAGAGAGAATGTAAAGGAATAAATCTTCGTTCTCTGCTTGTTCTACTTTATTCTAAAACTAATATATTTTTAAAAGGTAGTGGTGGTATTTTTTTTTTTTTTTTTAAGAACAACTAAATAAAGCATGTAAAGTAATTTTTTTTTTTGTTTCATTTTGTTAAATTTATGAAAAGAAATTAACTTTCAAAGTTATGATCTTTAAACCAAGGTTGATACAGGTCTAAAGTTTTAAAGCATTATCAACAATATAAACTATTGCATATTAAAACTTAAGGTATTAAGAATTATTTCTAAAATAAAGAAAGTCTAAAATAACTGAAAAGGAGTCTTACATGTTGACTCACAATTTTAGAAAGCAAGGTAAGCAATAGAATTTTTTACTTTTTCAGAATATATTTTATTATCAAATAATTTATCAACATGCCTCACAGAGACCAGAAAGCCGTAATATAGTGGTTAGTGTCATGAGCTTCTATGCAGAGGGCTTGGGTTCAAATCCGGAATAAGGCTTGGACTTTCCCATGTTGCCACCTCATACTGAGCAATGTTAGCTCACCTAAAGTTGCCATCAAGATTTCACAGTGTTCATGGGTGAATGTGAAGACAAGTGCCTGTTGCATTTAAAAAAATAAAATTTAATTATTAATTAGTCATATTACATTTTATCATTATTTATAATCCAGAATTATTAAATAACCATGGTACTGTACAGTTATTAAAAATAGCAGTTTTTAACCAAGATAAATAGAGCAATTTAAATCATATCAATTTTTTATCCAGCTGAAGATTGCAATAATTGGAGGTATAGTTTTTAACTGCATCGATTTTCAGTTAACTTATTGATTTGACTTTACTATAAGTTTGCATAAGTTAATTTATGCTGTAAATGTTGTATAAACTCAGCCTTTTTCCCTAAATTTGGTAGCAGCTTCCTTAATTAGTTTTTTTTTAACTTATTTTAGTGATAATGATTTTACTAAATATTTAAAACATTTTTCAGATCTGATGTCTAATATTTAAATAAACTGGTATATATAATTAAGATTAATGCAGAAATCTGATGTTTTCAGGTTTCTATCTTTAATTTTATTTTGTGTGAAAAATTTTACCAATAATTTGAAGTAAGTTTTATGACATAACTTCATTACAACTCTTCTGTGTATTTTTTTCCAAATGTGCATCCAGTAATCATTATTACTCTGTCTATCCTTGTGGCTTATCTTGAAAGAAAGTACTTTATCAGATACTGTGTGGGAATCTAAGCAGCAGGTGTCAGCATTTTGAACTTTTTATGCAATGCATTTTTTTAAAAATCCATTTTTTCCCTCTGAAGATATGAAATTTACGAATAGATGAGCTTAACTTGTATTTGCTGAAAGAATTGTTTGGATTTTTTATTATAAAAATACATTTTGTGTGTTGTATGACTACTTTGTTAAATTTTAATTTAGTTTTGATCTTAATAATTGTTAAATTTCCCTATTACAATTGCATTTATTTTTAAGTAATATTTATGAATTTATTTCAGTTTTCAGCTTCTTTTTAATGTTTTGATACTTCATAGGATTTTTGTTGTTTAATTTAGTGGCTTCTGTAAACAAAGAAAAGTTGAAAATTTCATAACTCATAACCCACCACAAAAATATCCTCAAATACTTTGACTAGTGGTTTGCATTTTGTGTTTTTCTCAGAATTTAAGAAGGGCAAAGTGGTCATGGATAAAAGAGTACTTTAGCTCGATTTTAATTTTATTTTCAAAATTAGTAATGAAGGGGGCATTTGTTTATTTTGTCACTTTAATACACAGATTACAAAATTATTTTTTGTTTTGTTTGTTTTTTTATTCATACCATATTTATTAAAGTCAAACTAGGTTTAAATATTTAAAACTGATGTTCAAAAATAAAATTTTATCTTATTAATACAGCCTACGTAAATTTTGTTGTCAAATAAAAGAAAGAGTATAAAAAATGGTGTCAAGGAACATTTAGTGCTCTGAAAAACAAGCAGGGTTTTGTTCCCTCTTATGAATGCTTTAGGAAAACATTATAATGTGCTAAATATTATGCAAGAAAAAGAAGTTTTCTTTTGTCTTTTCAACTACCAGATTACTAAATGTTTTAGATTAGAGGAAATAACATCCTTAAAAGTACTTACTTTGTTTCAGATTGTGAAAGTACTTATTTTTCTCAATAAAAAATTCTTTGCTGTCTATTTTTCCTGAACTGAAAGCACTGTCTTACTGATTGAGTTTTAAACTGTGTGAAATGCTATATTTGGGCTTAAAACATGATGTTGTTAATAGGGTTACAAAATTGGGAAATGGGTCTTGTAAAAGTTAATCCGCATAGACTTGCTTCAGTGAAACTGAAAAAAAAATTAATAAAACAATTGTAGCTAACAAATTATAATAACTGTGAAATTTTTAAATATTATATGAATTTATAAAGGAAACTATTCACATTAAGAGTGACCAAAATAGTAACAAGTACTAAAAATTATACTTGTTTTTAGCCTTTTGTATGAATCAATAAAAAAAATTTAATTTACAAATAATTAATTTGTTAAATGTACTAAATTTTCTTTGAAAGATATCAGAATATAATTATTTGAGGGTATATATATATATACAGTGGAATCTCGATCTATCATTTTTCAAGGGACCAATTGAAATGAACAATTAAGGCGGGAAAACGATAAATGTGGAAACATAACAAAGCAATATGATCGTTGGGACTGGATAAAATGAACGGTACATACGGAAAAACGATGGATCCGAAAACGATCGATCGAGATTCCACTGTATATATATATATACCTCGCTATATGGCCGCTCTTTATACGGCATTTCACTATAACGACCTATTTTAATTATGGCCCTTTTTCGATATACGACCCACAAAGTTTTGTTATACAGCGGCGTGATTATTCTTGTTTGTTTTCAGGTTGGGTTTTGTTTCTGCTTGTATTAATTGGTGAATTATAAACATATTTAGAACATATGTAATAGAAAGACTGTATTTTCGTTACTTATATAATTAATTCATTAATTCTTTTAAATACAATCATTCCTTTTTAGGAAAAAAATGTCGTGTGCATGCATTTGCACACGACTGGAATAGCATTTTGCAGTTGTAAATATATGTAAATAAGTTATATGTAATAGAATAAAAGAAATATTTTTTCGGGCTGAATTCTTGAATCAAAACAAAACTGGATACACTATTGCCAAAAATAATACGCCACAAAAAAAAAATTTTTGTTAGAATTTAAGCCCCCCCCCCCCCCCCCCCCCTAAAAAAAAAATAATTAATTGAGAAATTTGATTGGATGATTCATGTTAAATCAAAATGATTCGGGTAAAATGAGTATGAAAATTAATCTTGAATACGTGTTAACTCAAATTCGTGTAAAAAACAGAATTAAGTGTATAAAAAGTCTGCATTTGGATATAAGGTGTCAAAAGAACGATTAACTTTGCTTCTTGGTGCTAGCTAGAGAAGTTTCACTGTATAATAAATTAAATTTTCCTTTTAGTGATAATTAAATAATGAAAAATTTACTTGATATTTTTTATCTTATATTTTTGATTCAGATAACACCAGTGCTTTTCTAACAAAATAATTAACAAGGTTAAATCTCAACCTTTTTTATATATTCTACTGATAAAAAATGTGATTTTATCTATTTTAAAATTTATTTTTATCTCATTAACATGCATTAATGTCACTTCAGATTAAATATTAGTTTAAAAAGTTTTTAGCTAAAGCGTGTTTAGCTAAAGCATTTAAGGGGAAACTATTATGTTATGTCTAACAAAGAAAGGTATGCATTTTACGACTGATTTCCATCCCATTTTATCGCTCTTTCTTTTAAAAAGAATAAAGAAAAAAACTTTTGGAGGGTTTAAGTGGCTTTTTTGGAAAAATGAAAGGAAAGCGAAAAGTGTAAACTGATTCTTAAAACCGGTGGATTGATTCTTTAAAGTGAAAATTTTCACATGGAAATAATACTTTTGTTTTTGCAATATTGATTCTTATAAACGGTTGATTCTTATAACCACTGATCACTATAATCGGTGGTTACTGTATATGTATGTTGACGATCAAAACGAGATCCATAGAATTTATCTGATACTTTCCTAGTGGTATCTAATTTATTTTTAATAATCATTTTTTAAGAATTTCATCTAACTTACCTTTTAATTGATTGAATTCAAGATTCCAGGCGTTAATGGACTATTATGTTATCTAAGATTAGAGATTTATATTTGTTTTAAATCAAAGAATAGATTAATCAGAAATTTAACATCTATTTAAATATGCACTGATTTCTCATTGAGTATTTTTTTAAATTTCTTTTTAGGCTTTCAATGTACAGCTTCTTGTAGTAATGCTCATTATTGCACTTTTCTATATTTTTACCTCATTCTGTGTTGTTCCTGAAGATGCCCGCTATATAGCTGGCATAGCTTCATGTGCTGCCTGTGTTATTTTTATGGCTTCACCATTAGCATCACTGGTATGTATGTTTTTCTTAAGATTATATTTAAATGCATTTACTATATTTTTTTGCCGAAGCAGGAAAAAAAAGAATAAATATTACTTATTGAGCAAATAGAAAAAAAAGCATGCATACAACCTTAGTCATTTGATTTCAGCCTTTTACATTGTTGCTATAATTTTTTTAAAGAATATTTTCAATATTTTTACAATATTTAAAGAATGTTTTTGAGTTTTCAAATAAAAAATGGGAATACACCCTGGATCTTTACTTATTTTGCAAAGCATTTTGTCTCTTGATTCAACCATTCTACCTCTTTCCTGAAACATTCATCACTGCTAATAGAGAACATCCTTTCTTGCATTCGTGGACAAAAATAATATCCATTGTGATGAGTAAGATGGGAGGAGACTGGACTTTATGCAACTGAGCTCTCAAAAGAAGGTGTCTGTGTATTATGTGATATTGTAGCACTGGAGCTAATGGTGTGATCAATGGTTGAAAGTTGTGCACAGTAAAGTAAAATGTGCAAGTAAAACTTCTAATTAGTATAGTGTTTCATTTTATTAGCTGTTCAAATAAGCTGTTACCAGTGAAGCAACAAGAAGAATTTAGCCTACTGTTTTGTATTTATTACAGCTTAAATTTGAAATGTTACTGACAACCATATGGACAGATGGTTTTGCTTATGACCAGTGTTCAATTATTTTAAAGAAAATTCAATATTCTTTACTTTGTTTTAAAGTATTATTAAAACTGTGTGTTACATTATGCATTATTAACAGTATGTGTTACATATCGAAAAAGATATGCAGTTTCTCATTCATTATCTCTAAAATATTTTCATCTGTTGGATTTAGTTCATGCGACTTTCACTTAGAACATGGTAAAAAGTTTTTTGTTAGACATTTAAGAAGTCAAGCAGAGAAATTCTTTTGTTCAGAGGATAGTTATATGAAATATATCATAATCTTGTTATTAATTAAATAAGTTTCTAATAATATGGTAAGTTTTGAAATGGAAAAAAAGTAAAATTAAGTGAATTAGTAACATGAAAGCTAATTTGAGAATACAATATTAAATCTTTCATGAAATAACTCTTTGATTTGAGAACATCGTGTTTTTATCTTTGCATATAATTTTAAACAACTGTAGCTCCTTCACATTATGTATACTAAAATTTTTAAAGCATTCGATATAAACTTGCTTAGCTTTTGAACAATATTTTTCTTATTTTAGGCTCGTGTACTGGAAACAAAAAATGCAGAATCTCTTCCATTCCCCTTAATTCTATCAACTTTTGTGATGGCATCGTTATGGGTTTTCTATGGCTATTTGACTGATGACAGTTTTGTACAAGTAAGTTTGAATAGCATTGCTTATTTAATTTTTATTTAGCATTTAATAAACTGTTAATGAATATAAGATTATTGTTTCATGATACTAATCTTAGAAATTTTTATTGAAAGCTAGTTTGTAAAGAGAGGTTTAAATAGGAAATGAAAGAAAAACTTTCTAATAATTTTTTTAAAAATTGGATATTCTTTAACATTGCTGGTATTGCATTGGCTTTTTATGGGTTCTCAAACCTTTTAAAATTAATTGGGCATTCCTGAAAAATTAGTACTTACTGAGTTCTTCAGGATAGATGAAGTGTTACTTGGTGCCATTTCCTGGTGTTTTTCATGATTATTATATTGATTCTAAATAGTTTTTTTTAAATCATTTCATTATCTCCTGATTTCTTCTCCTGTGACTGTCGAAAGACAATGTGCCCATCGCATTATCAAAAATATAATGTTCTCATGATTACACTTGATGTATGACTGCTTTACTGCAAAATTTGATAAGCAAATAATATTAATTTATAACTTGAAATTCTTTATATAAAATACATTATATAAGGTATATATTACATAAGTTTAAAACAACATAATTAAGTTCTTCAAAATGTCTACATGATTTAAAAACTCTTCAAAAAACCCTTTATTAGCAGAATAGACCTTTAGTAGCAATGTTTGCATAATCATTATAGCTGTAAATGTTAAATATATTGGTCCAATAAAATTTCTTACCTCTATGATTTGTATTGCTTTTGATTTTGAATTTAGTGTTTTAATAAATGAAACTGCACATATTTTCATTATAATTAATAACTAAATATCAAAATTATATCACTAACTTATTGCTGATTAGTGTTACAAATATTGCTTTTAAGAGATTAACAAATTTAAGGCAAAACTGTTTTTACAAACTTTTTTATGATACTCTCAAATTTTTTATTTCTTATCTTTAAATTCAAACCTAGATATAGCTAAGTATTTTTTGCCATAAATTCATTATTTCATTTCACTACTTGTAAATGTTAAATGACTGTACTACTTTTAATTTTTGGTGTTTCAAGTTGAATTTAAAAAAAAAGTTTTTCCCCCGTGTGATGGCCAAACAGCTAGGGCACTAGCATTTGGTCCAGAGCCTGTGGGTTCAAGTCCCACTGTTGATATGGATGTGTCTAGTCATTCGGTATTGGCTGTAAACTGTAGATCCCAGTATAATTAGCTCTTGTGTAACAAAAGTTAACTGGCACTCTTGACCAACCAACCTTCAAGTTGCATTTTATAGATTTATCTTTGAATTTTAGTTCATTTCCCTTCTCTGAATTTAAACCATAAAAGAATAATTATAATTTCTGATGGTACAACTATCACAATTAGATTAATTTAATTTTCAAGAGTACATTTAAAGCTGAGGGAAATAAAACACAACATGACAAAAATTATCTTAAAAGACTTATTCAATAGCAATTTTATTGTTGCCATATAAGATAATTGGCTGATATAATGAAATTGCTAAAAATTATTTTCTGGAACTGTGTGCAAGTTTCTGTTCTGTATTTTCATTTTATGTTGAATTAAGACTAATAAAATTGTTTTTCTGTTTGTTTATTAAGGGTGAACTACTAATGTCAGTTGCTTTGTTATCAATTTTTGTGTTAAAAATGTTTATTTTAATTTTTAGAAGTATTTTACTCCTTTTTGTGTCATGATTTGTAGGTGTGGTTTTATTAAATTGAAATCCTAATTAAACGTAAACTGTGGCACTCATAATTAAATATAAAGTATTTTCATCCATAACTTTGTACTGTAATAAATATGTTTGTCTTCATTTAAAATTTTGCAGGCAAATGTATTCTAAGTATTAAATATTAAATAAGTAGCACATGATTTCTACAATTATATTTTGGATATTGAAAGACAATAAATAATATTATTACTTTATTTTTCATTTGTATTTTTATGTAGTAATACAGGGGAAAATATATTATCTAAATATATACATACCTAAATATAAAGTACTTTTCAGATACCTAAATATAAAGTCATTCCAGTTTCATGATATTTCATTTTCATGAGCTACATGAAATTGTGTTGAAAATTTGTTGTATAGTAGAGTTTACTGTAGATGCTTAATTAATTTTTTTTTTAATTTTGAGTATTTTTAGAAACTGCTAATTTTTTTTTTGATATTTAAAATAATTTTTACAACCATATACATTTTTACTTGCAGGTGCCAAACTTTCTGGGAGCTGTGCTTGCATCTTCCCAGTTATGTGTTTATGCCATGTATCGTGATAGAAAAAAATATCATGAACTTAATGTTATGAAATGTTAGTGAGTTTCATATTTCATGTAATATAAACTGCACATGTTTAAATGTGCTCATTTGATATGCTTGTGAAAAATTTGACTATTTTTAATGCATTGGAAGTTTTTTTATCAGTATTCAGGAAAACAATATCTACTGGAGTTGGTGATTCACTGAAGTTAGTAATTTGTTGCTATTCCAGTGTTTTCTTAAAACTCTGAGCAAATCTTCAGATTTTTTTGTTTTGTTTTGTTTCAATCACATTAATTATTTGTTTTGACCCTGATGTTTAAATGTAGATTTATTATTTATGCTAGTTTTGAAGGAAAAAGTGTCTTAACAAGATATATACAACAGTGTCTATCCATCGATTTTCCTCTGTATGAAATCTAAATATCTCTGTAAGTATTTCTTTTATACTGCTTCTACTTTAGGGTGCTGTTTATGATATCAAAAAAAGAACTTATAATAACCTATGCAGTAAAATGTATTCTATTTTTAACAAATATGAAATATTGTTCCATTTTCCTTTAAATAATGTGTTTAAATTACAATCTAGTGCCATTGAAATTTCAAATGCATGAAAGTGTATTGTTCGAATATGATTTCCTTCAATGATGGGTGAGAATTTTTTTTCTTTTTTTCTTAATCCTGTAATTTTATTATCATTGATCTGAACATGTTAGACCTTTGTGTAATTTTTCAAGGAGATTTTTCTATTAAAGTAAAGAAATATCATTGGTATACAAATGATGAAAAGAGAGTTTACAGAATTTTGAAATCAATTAAACATGAAACTGGATAAATCTGGTTGAAAAATTTTGAAAATTTAACAATAAGAATTAGTTTTCCTTCAAGTTTTTCCTTCAAGTTTGATAAAGTTTTTGTTCTGGTGCAAAATCAGAATTAGTGGATTTTTTCACATGTGGGATTCTTGAATTTTATGTTCTTTTATCACACATCCTTTATGTTCTTTATGCACACATCCCTGTATATTTATATGCTATTTAATCACTGCAGATATATTTATGTGAGGGGCTTATTCCTGCAGGTATTGTCACAAAATTGGTATTTGTAATAATATTACTCAATTTTATAGTAAATCTAATTTTTAAGAAATTCTTTAGGGAAACAGAAAAATCTTATCTTTTAATTATACAATGGTGTTTGTCTGAATATAATATAATGTTTTGTTTTCTTTCCTTTTGCATAAAATACAAAAAAGTTTGGTTAATATGTGTTAAAGCTGATTATTTTCAATAATTTACGTAGATTTCTCCTTATGATAATTCAAAAAGTCATGTGAGAACCAATCCTCATTGTCTCAAAAATTTGAATATTTATACTACAACAAGTGTGTTTCTTTTTTAAATATACATCAAACATTTAACAAAGATGCTGTGCATCAAACATTTTTCCTAGAAAAATTAGTGTTCTTGATGCACAGCATCAAATTTTAGGAATTTCTACCTTTTTACATTCTTTGTGTGGGTAAATAATCTTTCATTTAAAGTAATTTACTAAAAATTTTACAATGGCTTTAAACAAAATATCTCCTTATTTTTTAAAACAACACTACAAAAGTTTAGCAAAAAAAAATTTTTTTTACGAATAATGATTTGTATTAGTCTTAAAAATAAATTTATGAAGAAACCATACATTGCTGAAGATAATCAGCATAAAAATTCTTTTTTTTCTGGCCCCTTAGATTAATAGGAATTTGTTTAAATGAGTAAATAATTTTAGGTAACATATTTTTTTTATAGATTTTGTACTGAGAATTGCAGTAAAATTTTACTTATAAAATGTCAATAAAAGAATTGTTTACATTGTCTAATAGTATTAGTTGGAATCTCTGTGAACCAACAAAAATGTAGTTGTATCCATTACTACAAAAGTTTAATGGTATCAAAGAAGACATTACCAGTATAGTTGTAGTCATCAAAATTGAAATATTTTTATATCATTATTTATTTTATATTACAGAAATAGATGTTTTAGAAATTGAAATTTGATAGTTTTTTAATATTTAAATTTTCAGTGAGTATTTTTATCATTTTTATTTTTCCAAAGGGACGTCAATTAAAGGCTTTTTTATAATTATGTAAAGATTTTTTTTTTTTTTTTGTAGAGAATCCCCAAAAAGTGAAGAGACTTACTTTCAGAAACTCATTAGAGACCCTGTATAAACATCAAATTTGAGTATTTCCTTAGTTTTCAGTGTGCTGTTTATATATAGTACTTGTTTTCTCATGGCATGATAAAATAGTTTGATAGGCTCCAATGATATTATTTTAGCAAGTAATGATATTAATCATGTGATCTTCCTCAAGTGAAGCAGTAGAAATGCATTTTTCAAAACCACATGAAGTCAAATATTTGGAATATTTATATTTGAGAATTTAAAAATATTAAAGTAATTGTGTAAATCTTGGTATGGTAAGTGATTAACGATATGGAATATTTAACCCTAGCCATACGAAAAATATGTACATGAGGGCAGTAGATTACGATACAGCTTCAGAGTGTCAGTTTTGCTCAGAAAAGTTAAAGGATATTTTTCTAAGTACAGAGCTATACAGTTTTTATATTTTTCAAAATTTTAAACCTGAGGAAATATCAGTTGTAAAGAAATAAAATAAATTTTTTGAATAGTTAAAAGACACATCTCTTATGGCGTGAGATTTATCTCATTTTCTTTGTCTTTTTGCAATACATTTTTCAGAAATAAAAAATGCAATATTACTTGAAAATCAATCAGAATCTGAAATTATACACATTCTTTCATTATGTTTTGTTACTTTGCTGAACCTTAAATAGTAATTTTCTAATTTTGCTGATAATTACCTTTTTGCAATACTTTTTTTAAAAAAAATTTGTTAATTTTTTATTCTCCCCCCCCCCCCCCCCCCCAAAAAAAAAAGGTAATTTTTTTAGCAAGAAATTGTCTTCAATTTATGTATTTTGGGTGATTTTTATATAATTTTTTTCATTGATAATTTGAATATTATTCATTATAACAATTTTTATCTATTTTCTGTATCAGAAAAAAATGTGTATTGTCTTGTTTTATATGAATAAAAACTGATAAATTACTAAGCTTTGAAGACCTGATATGAATTTAAAATCAGTTTTGTATGCTCTGTTTAATCAACATTCAAATAAGAACATTAAATGACTAACTGAAATATAATGAAGTTTTGGCATTACTAGTTCTTTTGCCTTTGGCAGGTGATAGTTGAATGGCTGAATCTCTTTGGCCCTAGAACCTGTAGCATTGTTAGGCATGGATGTTTGTAGCCCCTCCCAAAAAAGCCTGGCCTATTTTTTTTCCATAGCTTAAAGTTATATAATTGTAGACCTAGTACTAAATGAGGTTAAATTTAAAATGAGATGATGTTTATTTCTTATTATATATATATATAAACCCTAAGAGCCAATGTTGCCCCCCCCCCCCAAAAAAAAAAAAAAAAAAAAAAAACTCTGGACTGGAGCCGCCCCTGACTGTAGGTCCACCTAAATTAGCCCTTGTGTGGCAAAAGTTGACAGTAGTTTTCTCAAAAAACCAATTAATCTGCTGATTCTAGATTACAGGGAGGAATGTGGTTTAATTTGAGAGTTTTATGCAGAAATAAATTCATATATCATTCTTGTATGGTAAAAAAATTTTTATAGATTGAAAATATTTTATACAAAACTTAATTGTGAAGTCTTTAGCAAAGTTTTATTACAGCAAAAGAAAGAGGGACAATAGTATCCATGGTGATTGGAATTAGATTTGGGAATTTTTTGTTTGCAATTTTTTATATTGAAATTTTACTGTAAATATATTGGGTTGAACAAAGAAGCTGTTTTCTTAATCCAATAATTCTTAATATTTAGTCTCATTATACTAGCAAATCTTAGTATAATGAGATTTAGTGTCTAAACTTGTTCTCAAAGTGATTTAAGAGATTTTAGACTGGCTTAAAGGCATAAGCTGTCCTCACAAATTAAAAAAGGATATATATTATTTTTTAACAACAGTTATTTAATTCTCTAATTTTCAACTGAAATTTTGGTGGTGTACAAATCTGACATAACTTCTTGATCTCTAAGTTGCCAGTCTTTTACTTTGCTGGCCAACTTATGTATGGATTTTTTTTTTTTTTTTTTTGTATTGTAAAGCAAAAGCAAGGTAAATAATTATCCTTTACTTTAATAATTATTTTATTAACAGGTAAATAATTACCTGTACAAATCTGACATAACTTCTTGATCTCTAAGTTGCCAGTCTTTTACTTTGCTGACCAACTTATGTATGGATATTTTTTATTTTTGTTGGTATCGTAAAGTAAAATCAAGGTAAATAATTATCCTTTACTTTTACTGCAAAAGCATGTTATAGGACAAAAATATTAGCTCAGAAGATGTCAAAAAAAAATTAATAAGCTTTAAAAAATTCCTGTGAAAATCAAATTTTGAAAGTTAGGTAGTAATTTTTTTTTTATGATTGTTCCTTTTTTTTCCAGTAGGGCTAGCAAACTTTCCTTCTATTGTTAATTTCTGTATGTGTGGAACTGAAATGCAGTCATATTTATATGAAATAAATTAACTTATTGGTTTTATATGTGTCAAATTACTGAAAATATAAAAGAATTATGTCTCACTGTTGTGTAATATATAAAAAATGTATTTATATTCTTGTTTAAATTTTTTTATTTCTTAACTTTATAGAACTTGACATTCCTTCATTTAATAATGTGTCAAAAATTATGTCCATAAATTTGAAGTATTTGCTGTTTATTTATATAAGAATGATTGATTGTTGGTTTGCAAATTTTCCATCATGGAAAAGAATTGCGTCAAATGGGGTTTTACATGACATTTTTTTTTCTAGTTTTTATCACTTTACTATGTTTGTTGTCTATATAGGTAAAGGATAACTAATTTTCAAATACATGAAATGATTATGAACGTTTGGATTATGTAAATATTTCTGTTAAATTATTCCTATATTTATCATTTATTATATTTATGTGATAACGAAAAAAACCTATAAAAAGTGCACCAGCTTATTTTATTACGTAAACAAATCTGTATGACATAAAACTTAATAAAGCTTAATTCCATAAAAAAAGGTGAAGCAGAGCACTTTCTTTTGAAAGAATAAATATATTAAAATTAAGGTAAAGGCTTCCATAACAGACAAACTTTGTTTTAACTAATGTATGTATGAAAATTAGAATTTTTTATTTTTTAATGATCTGGTGTGTATGCAAAATTAAAGGAAGAGTTATTTTTTATATGAAAAAATTGCATTGTTGGGACTTTGAATTAGAAAGTTATTTTTCTATTAATTAGAAATAAATTACATGTAATATAACTAAAAGTGTTTCCATGTTTTTCATACTTTCTTCTGGAAGCATTAGCTGATGTTTTCTATATATTTCATTTGTGATATACTGTGCTGTCATAATCTACTCTTCATCAGGACTTTTTTAGATCATGTACACATAGAACCCTTTAGAAATGCATATTTTTAATCGTAGTTGAAATGAGTACTACTACTCTAGACACATAAATAATGTCATCACATTTATTTATTTTTCTTTTAAACTTCCATTCTGCAAGTTAAAATAATGCTAATTTTTTAAATATCTTATTGACAATTAATATAAACGTTTAAAGTGTAATGAAAATTTCCATGTCACGTTTTCAGATCATGTTTTTTAAATGCATTTATAAAATAGTGCTGTGTTTGTTTATGAACTGGAATTTGGAGACATTTTTTTTGTAAGATATTTGATACACACTTGTGTTGTATTTTCACTTGCGGTTCCTTGTTATTACTACTTGCAAGTAGGCAGACCAGTAATGATGAGAAACCAGGAATGTGCAATAACAAATGAATCAAGCCTCCAACATCATCAAAAAAATTGCATTTTATAAAATTAAATAATTTTTATAAGGTTATATTTTTATGTTTATTTTGTTTTAAAAATCTTAATGTGAACTTTTGTCTGTATGTAGAAATGATTTTTATTGTATTTATAAGTGTATATTGTGTAAATTGTTACACTGTTGGTTATTGTTTTTTTATCTTTTGTAGGTCATAGTTCGTACCCAAGTTTTAAATGATTATGGGTTTCATTTAAAAACTTGCATTGTTACGTTTTGTATAATGCCATTTAGAATCCTTTAACAAATCACGTTACTTAAATAAAGTCTATTATTACATAGCAAAAAGTTATGTTTTCTGCACTTGTCTCAATATATTGATATTTCCATTGCCGAAAAAAATTTTCGCAGAATTTTCAATATTCCTCAAAGAATGTTTTATAAGTGAATATTATTCTATTTATGCTGTTCTATTGTTTATAAAATGTTGAGTCATTGTCCTAATTAGGTAAAATGTTATGGCATAACCCAAAATTATTTGAAATTATTTTATAAAGGGTTTAATTATTTTTAAAAACTTTTATTTTGTTAAAATAATCTGATTTTGGGTGAATTTTTAAAGATTAACTTTTAGAATTTAATTTATTATATGCTGATCATGAGATTTCTTTTTTTTTTTCTGATACTTTAAATTAATTTTGCGTCATGTGCATACCAACGAAATAAATTGACAAAAAAAATTAAAATACAGTAAAAGATAAAATTTAACCACTAGACTAGTTTAGATGAAAGATTTTTAAGTATTTAATTCAAATTAGTGACTACCATCCAGGAACTGATAGATCACATTTATCCAGGCATTGCTCAAATACAGAATAAGCCTATAGAATGGCTTTGCGAAAGGGCCATTTTGACTCCAAAAAACGATCAAGCAGGGTTCATTAATGGCATGTTGCTAAAGTCCTTTGACGGGGAAGAAATGGTCTACAAGTCGATAGACACTGTCTGTAATTCAGATGTCTGTAATTCAGATGATTAACTATCCGGTAGAGTTTTTAAATTCCCTTAAACCACCGGGTCTTCCATACCATAAGCTCTCTTTGCAGCAGGGAACACCCGTAATACTTCTTCGGAATTTAAAACCACCGAAATTGTGAAATTGTACTAAACTACAAGTGAAAGCCCTGCATAAAAATTTAATCGAAGCCATTATTTTAACCGGCTGTGCTCAAGGAGAAAAAGTGTTCGTGCCATGCATTCCTCTTTTACCCAATGACCCCCCCCCCTTTGACTTTAAGAGACTGCAATTTCCCCCCCCCCCCCAAAGTATGCTTCGTCATGACGATAAATAAGTCTCAAGCCTAAACTTTAAAATAAGCTGGCGTAGATTTAAGAGAAAATTGTTTCTCCCACAGTGAGTTTTGCGTAGCTTGCTCACACGTAAGTTCGCGGACGAGCCTGGTAATATTAGTTCCATTCAATGAAGAAACAAAAAATTTTGTTTATAAGGAAATCCTCTGAAATTCAATTTCATTATTTTTTCATTGTAATTATCCTAAAATGTACTCTGTAGCAAAGCACGGGTATTCGGCTAGTTTTATAATATTTCTTTAACATGATAAACTACTTTCTTGTAACCAAAAATTCCCTTTAACAGCACGTCTTTAATTTTAAAAATTTATCAACGCAATTTAATCCATCGGGGACAGTGGGGATACCATCCACGATGAATTGCCCCAAAATGATATTAATATCAGAATATTAACGTAATTGTCTGTTGTGCGAATGCCATACAAGAAATTGGTATAGAGACTCTTATGAGGTTCACTTTAAGAGACAAACCTTGGATTCTGATTTCGAAGGCAAAAGCTGCCATCGTCTTCTGAGGAACTAGTTAACAATCGATGGAAAAAATATTTGAAAATATCGTTTTATATGTTGATTGTATATAACTATCATTGGAAGACATTATTAGTTGGTTTCCTTTGAGTATCACTTGCAGTAAGTGTTATAAAATATCTTGAAAACAAAACATAGTATGACAACCGAAATTGAGTCACCAAATATTTAGAATTGTCTGACTCAACCTACTAGGATGTTCACCTGTTCAGATGTTGAGTCGCAACTATTTTCCACGTCCCGATGTTCATTAACACTCTACAGTGGTTTGTTTTGAAGCACCTGTTTCTTTCTCGCGTTTGTTGAACTCTTATTTATTTTGTCTTTCGATCAACGACTCTTCATTCTTGTCCCCATTTTAACCTTTTCCCACTTTTTCATCCGGTGTATCGGTTTTGACTGAGATGCTCTATAATTTGAATAAATAAAAATAAATCAAATATTATTTTTACTTCAAATCAATAATTAAACCATTTTCTGCGTTAAAAACAAAACCAAAAAAACTAGGTGTTTACTAGTAATAATATCCGTTGAAAGTCTCAACTTTAAAATTTATAGAGAGCTCTTCGATTTGTTTGAGAATTTTAATAAATAAATAAAAATAAAAAAAATCTTTGGCCTGTTTCTATGATGAAATTCTTTTGGAAATGAAAGAGTTATGTGGTAAGTCCTGAATGTGTAAGCTTTGAGGAAAGGTCCTTCAGAATATTTTCTGTTCTTATAAAATTTTTATCGCATTCGGTTATGTTTATTTGTACCTCATCCATATTCAAATCATATTCCTTACTTAAGCATGTTGAATAAGATTTTCATTTCACGTTATTACTATACATTGCGAGTAATAAGGAATTAAAAAACCAGATTGGATATAACTAGTAAAGTGGAATATTTTGCCAAGTTTAAAGATTCCTACTAGACGAAATGTTCCGAGATATTAGCTCATTTTTTAAATCTTAAATACCTATAAAAACTTAGGTTTTATTGTATAATTTTATGTCCGAGTCTTCGTAAATAATTTACATTGTGCTCCTATGAGTGAATCGATCACCCAGGGGCGATAAGTTAAATCTTTAGTTTAATTTTCTACTCAAATGTTAAGCTTATTGAAATAAAATGGTCGTAAATTAATCTCATGGAACTAAGCTTATTGAAGGACAAGAAAACTGGTTTAAGGCTGCCGTGTACTAACCCAATTGGATTCGCTCACCTCACTGTGAACCTACGAAGAAAATTTGTCCAAGGATTGCCGACTTGGATTTTTAAAGTTGGTTTTTTTTTTTTTTAATTGTACTCCGGAATAGAGAAAGAAATTTTACACTTTGGGGCAATTTTCGGTTTTTTAACGTAAGATTATGTTCCTCCATAACGGTCCGCAGTAAAGCAAAATTTCAGACTTTAAAACCGTCGTCGCGAGTTATAAATCATGAGTGGCAGAATATTATTTCTAAAAGGTGTTTTTTTTTTTGTTTTATCTCTTTTTTTTTCCTTTCATACGTAACCAAAATCGATATATGTCGTCAGATAAAATCTACATCTGCAATAATACATTCTAAAATGTTTATTTGAATTTATATTTTCAGGGGAATTTATAAAAACAATGCATATTATTTTATAACTTTTTTATTTTATGGACTTAACCGATTTAGCACGTGAGCGGTTAAAATATTAGTCTACTGATTTAAATAATAATAATAATAAAAACTCAGTTTGATAATCGTTAAGAAGGTCGATGTTTTATTCCTGTCTGTTTTGAATGATTTTTCCTGCATGGTTTTGTAAAGATTAAGAACAATTCCATTCAAAGTTCTTACAAAGACATCCGTCCTTAGTGACACACGTACTACTCTTGCTCACGTGTGTTTACAAAGGGATTAAATAAATTTCATTATATGTGGACTAAACATTATAAAATGCGTATTTATACGTGCTTTTCCTTGCTTTTATTCCCATGATAATAAAACAAAACCATACACTCAAGAGCCAAAACATTATGACCACCTGTCAGTAACGAGTTGGCCCACCTTTGGCGCGCAACACTGCTTTAACCCGCCTTGCCATGGATGCCACAAGTCCTTGGTAGATGGCCGGAGACAGATTGTACCAGATGTTTAAGCAACGGTCACGCAAATCCGAGATATTGCGAATTGGTGGTCTTTGAACTCTGAGCTGCCATCCCA